>JAKCPI010010733.1:0-46063 GCA_023213315.1 Euborellia annulipes
ATGAAATGACTCAATGGAAAAATTGAGGCTACAGTGAAAATTGCAAAAAGGCTTTTTAAGAAATGTGGAAAAATTAGATCTGACTTTTGGCAAGCTCTTTTGGATTGGAGAAATACTCCGACTGAAGGAATGAATTCTAGTTTTGCGAAAATTTATTAATTTGTTCATTCAATTAATTTGTGTAATTTAAAAAAAAAATAGGGAGATATTTCCATGGATGTTTATATATTTGTATATTTATATACGTTGTTAAATAAAAGCCTTGATAACAACCTAAACAAAAAGCATAAAGTAGACTTAAAAATATATAGACTATTTGTAACTTTTTTTAATAATCTCACTTTTTCTAACCTGTGGTCACGAAGATGATCTTGTCTGCGAAATGCTTTTCCACAAATATCGCACGAATAAGGTCGTTCGTCGGTGTGAGTACGTTCGTGGATCAAGAGATTATACGATTTAGTAAATTGTCTGTGACAAAATTTACAGATGAACTGTTTTTTTGGTCGTGTGGCTGGAGGCGCACCTCCACCAGGGACCATAGACGTAGCACGTTGCGGCGGTCTTTCCCACGGTTGACTTGTCATAGCAGAATCTCTTGCCATCCCCGTGTTTGTCTCAGGACACATGGACACTCCTGATAACCAATGATTTACCAATACTGAGAGTTGGTAGCGATTCTGGGGTTGATGTTGTGTGGGAGATGGTGGTACTGGAGGTAACGGCGGAGGCGGTGGCGGGGGTGAGAACGACCCTGACCAACCCAGTAGTCGCGGTGATGTCATCAGCATACTCTCTGTAAAAACCACAAGTGTTGACAGTCATACCGGTACACTACTTTTCAAAACCAATGTAAAAAATTTAAGACGTTAGAATGGATTCTTCCCGATTGATTTTTTATTAATTCTCAAAATTGTAAGGGTCAATTGAGAAGCAAAAGACTGACCTTTAGATCATGAAACATGAGTTTTACTTCTGTGATCTAAATGACATGCTGATTTTTATTTAATAATATATTTGTGTCACTAAAGTCATTATTTATTAAAAAAAAAATTATATTTATATTATAGTTTTAGATAAATATATTCTTCTTATCTTAATTGGCCACCGGCATTTGCCCTTTGGCCAAAATTATTGTATATAATATATGATAATTATAATAAAAATCTTACTCTATATATGAATTATATAGAGGGAGAGAAAGTATTGCATCATGTCAAAAATTCTATGTCGAGATTTTGATGGATATACATGTTTTGAGGTCTCTTTAGTCCAAAAAAGTGGGTCCCGCAAGTTGGTCTGTGTGTGTGTGTGTGGACATTTTAGACCATGAAGGAAATGAGCTAGGAGGTTGAAATTTTATATATATGTTAAACACCCCCCAGGAGCGTGAAAATAAGCTTTTAATCAAAATCGGCCAAAGAGTACTAGTACACTGTAAAAAAAAATATTAACTTTCAATCATTTTTCATATACTTTGGTGGATTGATTTTAATATACCCAGGATATGAAATAAAATTAATATAAAAGTTTTTGAACAAATTACCAACTTTTAAACTTATCTTTTTCTTTGTGTGCCGTCAAGTTTTGAAATCGTTAAAAGTGTACCGCGACAAGTTGAGAATCACTGGTCTAAACGTTCTCAAATAACTCGACTACCTCAAGGAATTTTTATTTATATTATTTTATAATTATTTTAAGGAAACTTGAAATTATTCTTTTAAAATTTATTTCACAAATCTAAATTTATTTAATTGTGGTTTGAAATTCGAACTCTAAACTACCGGTATATAAATATTTATGAAGTATATTAAAATCATATTAATTAATTTTTATAAAGTTATTCAACTAAATAGCTATAAAAATTCAAATTAAAATTAACAATTTTTACCAAAATAATTAATTTTAAATTATATAAGAAATTTGTTTGGTTGGCAACAAATTGAACTTTCTCATATATATTCATAAACACTTTATGAAAAAGGAAGTTTTCTGGAAATTTTTTAACAGTGTACCTTACTGATGTGCTTTTTCAGTTTTTTTGAATTTTCTCAAAATTCGCTCCAACGGATTTTGTTAAAATTAATAAATCAATTATTTACTTAGATGTTCTTTAACATGTATATTCTCATTTTGACATTTAAATCTTCTGAAGACCACTTTACTCTTGTATTTCATAGGAAAGATAGGAGAAATGGTTGCCATGGTAAAAGAATTTAAATATTTTTCTTTTTATTAGATTAAAATTCATATACTACCTTCTATACGTCGCGGGTTCGGACCCCAGGCAATCCGATAATTCTATCTAATGCATTTGGATACCAAATGGCTTAAAAAAGAATGCCTGGACCTCCAATATGTACATTAATCAATAACGGGTATCGTTTAAAGTTAAATGGCCTAAGTTGCCGAAAAGACTGTGTGAATGTGTGTGTGAGTGTCAGGGTGAATGAGAAAAAAAGTGTGAATGTTTTTAATTAATAAAATAAAAAAAAATTCATATAAATCAGTTATTATTTAGATGCCCTTTTAAAAAGTATATCAGTAATATTTTTTGAAAATTGTTTGAAGTACACTTTGATGATGTAATTCAGTTTTTACTTTCTCTATGAAATATATATAGAGAGAAAGTATTCGATTTATGTCAAAAATCCGATGTCAATGGATCTTCACGTTTTGAGGTCCCCTTTTTGAGGGAATAAGTAATTTCTCCCCTTTTTATTTATTGCGAGAAGAAAGATTCGCGTCTTCATAATTTTTTAAATTTTCTTATAGATGTATTAAATGTTAATTAATTTTTTTTGTAATAATGAAAATTCAAACTTTTAATTGAAAATATTATAGAAGTACAAACTACCTACCGGGTAATTGAATACCCGCCTACCGTAATCTAGAGTGGGGATAGCTACCCTTAACTACAGTAGGACTTTTGGATCTGCTCGCATGAGTCCATTAAAGGGCGATTACTCCCTTAAAATGGCTGCTGATAAAAAGTAAAAAATAAAAAAAGGTGCTTATATATATATGTGTAAAGAAAAGAGGTAAAATAATAGAAATATAAAATAAAATTTAATGAGCTTGTTGAATGGTCGTTGTACACAATTGGCGCTTCCCTCTTGCTGTACAGAAGGCACTCAGTATGCCAGATCTGAGGGTTGGGTTAGCTAGGTTAAGTTAAAGTATGTTAGTTCAATAAGACATATTTTTTTAGAAATCAGAAAGAAATTCATATTGAAGAGAAAGCAATAAAAATATTTATTTAGATATTGTATTCACATACTAACATAAATTGATATTAACATGAAAAGCCTCTAAATAAAGTTTATAAGGTTTAGAGAAGAATAAAAAAAAAATAAAAATAAAGAAAAGAGAAAGAAAGAATTCAGAGATATCACAGTTAGAGAAAAATTGTCGATATTAAATAATTAAAATTCAAATTGCTTGAATAGCCTCAGGAAAATATTAAAAGTCGTATAAAAGGTCTGTATTGTTGAATGTGTGGTTTGATAGATAGCGTCAGACAGAATGGTTCATTCTCTGATACCGATGCGCTACTCTATCTTGGGTGAGAACGTCGGGCCGACTACTTCTGAGCTCGGTCGGTCACCGAAACGTTACTCGAGGTTTTGCCCCATGGGCTCGCCACAATCCCCTTAATTCTTTCCACGAAGATAAATAAGATGATATTAAATTATTTGCAATAAATTTGAATATTAAATGAGTGATTCCAGCTCCCTGGTTTGAATTCTTAGAAATTCTTTGTTAAAAAAAAAAAAAATTTTGTATGTGTATTTTATTTGTGTGTGTGTATATATTTTCCTTATGAACTATTAAAACATATGAATTAAAAAAATTAGAAATTAAAAAAATCAGTTTAAAACTTGCTAGATATTGATTTATCTTTATTCTTTCTTTACAGAACAAAATTCCTGGAAACCTGTATGAGGCGCTTTTCGATCTTATGAGGAAAATTTAAATGAAATAAAATAAAAATTATGTATCAATTTATATTAGAAAAATTAAATTTGTTATATTAAAAAAATTATTCGAAATTATTAATTACTACTCTCTATCCAAATTGGATCTCCTTCTGATTCTATCTCGATTTTACATTAGGTTTATAAAAATTATATAAAAAAATTGATTAAAAAAATTAAAATAGTTTGTAAATAATTAATTGAGAGACATGATTAATTGAAAATTAAATGAATCTATGTAATTATAGGCCTTTATTTACTCAGTTAAATAAGCGAGTTTGAAATTTTCCAAGATGGCTGCCCGCGAATTCTCAGAATTCAGTAATTTAAATTGCATAAAAATCGAGTTTCTAGGTCTTTTTCAGATCTGATTTGTGCACTGATTAATTATTTCATGAAATAATATATAGTGAGTTGGTTTGAGTTCACGGTTTCTGTCCAGCAGGGGAAAGGGGAGGGATGATGTCCTTGGTGGCGTGATGACCTCAATGTGCGATGTCGGTTCCTCTCATATGATGAAAAGTCCTTTTCATATCGTTGTGGTATGTTGAAAAGTCCCCATTAAAGAGAGGTGTTGGTCAGCTGCCCTTCTTGAGATAGCGCAAAGAGATTGATTGATTGATTGATTGATATATTTATTAGCCTTGAGGCGGCTTAGCCTCTTAAGAGCACTTATAAGTGTGTACATATTGCTAGTCAGTTTGACTCTCTTTACAATTTTGCTCTAGCTAAATGTATATAAATGTATTTATTTATAACATATATAATATAATATTAATACAATATAATTCTTCACAATATTAGGTTTTCATTTTTTTTTTTGTTTTTTTTTTTTTATTCAAAAACAATTTACAGGGAAAACCGGCACGCACGCTCCTATGCACCAATCCCGACCTGCTCTCCGATCAAATGGCTTTTCCACCTATTTTTAAAACCGGCGACACCCGCACAATCTCTGATGGATATCGGAATCCTATTCCATACTCTTGGAAGGCAACTATGCTGACCATTACGAGGTAAAATGTCACTCGAGTTCGAACCCAACTTGTCGAAAAAATTCAACCAAAGTCGAACGTCTCTGCTGGAGCAAAAGGGAGTACACATCCCCTCCAATTCCAGGCACTTAGGGCCTGAGGGATGGACATAGGAATTCAGGGGTAAAACATCACCCGAATTCGAACCATTCCTAGAACGGGGGAGCACAATAGATCTGATCTAAAAGGTCGCAGTGCAAAGAGAAGCCCCAGAACAACTAATCAATCATTCCATACTCTTACTGAGTTTATGAGAAATGAATTGCCATATTTCTCAGTGCGATGAATTGGCAATTGCAAATCCAGGGCATTGGTTCTGAGTTGCCTCTCAAGAACCGTGCCCTTAAATATAAATCTCTCATAGAGGTAGAGAGGTGTTTTATTCTTGAAAAGAGAGAAAATATAGACGCCCAGCGTATATTCCCGTCTCTTAGGCAACTTCAGCAATTGGAGTTTGTTGTAATAAGGAGTGATGTGGCTGTCAATGGGTAAGTCGTAAATGAAGCGAACACAGGCATTTAGAGCCCTATTCAGCTTCCAACTCTGCTCCTTTGACACATCATTATACACCAACGAACAATAGTCAAATTGAGGAAATATTAGGGAATTAATTAATAGTTTTCTTATAGGAAAAGGTATAAGTTCTTTACTCCTTTTAAATTGGTAGAGATTCCTAAATACTCTTACTGAAATGCCCTCAACATGTTCCTTCCAACTAAGAGTAGAGTCAAATTTGACCCCTAAGATATTAACAGAATTGGAGTATTCTAATGGGATGTCATTAACTTTGAGTGGTGGAACATATGACAGCCTTTTTAAATATGAAGGACTCCCAAAAATTATGCTCTTCGTTTTGCTCACATTAATCTACAGCTTATTCTCAGGACACACCTCGTTATTCGTCTAATATCATCGTTGATTTTATTGATTGACTCCTCAAGATCACCTATGGAACATGAAATGTAAACCTGGAGATCATCAGCAAACAGATGATACCTCGAATTCAAGATGCAGTTGTTAAGGTCGTTGATGTAAATAGAGAATAAGAGTGGTCCCAAAACAGAACCCTGAGGCACTCCTGAAATAATGCTACGCAATTGGGAACAGTTTTGTGCGCCATCCACCACAATCTGGCTCCTGTCCGAAAGAAATGAGACGAACCAATTTAAAGCCGACGCCGAGAGATTGCATTTCCCCAAGTGATTTACCCTGTCGAATGCCTTAGATAAGTCAAAAAGGACTAAAATTGTAATCTGACGTTTATCGATTGCCAATCTAATTTCATCACTAGTTTTTTAAAGGGCAGTCTGTGTACTATGTAGAGACCTATATCCTGTTTGATTTGCGTCCAATTTACTTGTTGACTCTAAATTGGAATATAAATGTTTATGCACTATTCTCTCTAAGGCCTTAGAAAGAGTGCAGAGAAGCGATATCGGACGGTAATCAGAAGGTTCTTTAGGATTATTAGTTTTAGGAATAGGCCGTACTATTGATGTTTTACAAATCTCAGGGAAATGGGAATTTTGAATGGAGTGATCGAATATATGAACCAGATGAGGAAAAATACATGGTAGGGATAATTAAATAAGTTTCAAAGGTAAGTTGTCAACTCCACAAGACTCGGATTTGGATTTGAGAATACAAGAAAGCGCTAGAATTGGATCAACAGATGGAAAATAAAATTTGTTAGGATCAAAAGCAATATTCGGCGGAGTAATTGTGGAACTGGAATCCACATTGCCTGTTGAACACGTAAAAAAGTCATTCAAATCATCAAGATTCTCAGTAATGATTTGTGGAGGTGAAGGTTTAGTTAGACCTAATGTTGAAATTTTTCAGCCATTTGTGACATGAATCCAATATATAACTTTATATCTATAACCTATATAATCAATATTATATAACTGTTATATAGATAAGAGAAAGTAAAAATGGTCAGGCGAGAACTCTAAACTTCTCTGGACAACTCTATGGAATCATTAATAGAATATATAGAAGCTGGACTTTGGTTGGCGGTCATTCTTTTGATAATAAAATTGAAAAAATTCATAATTTATTTTTATAAAAAGAAATGTCAGGTATTTAATGATAATATTAAACATTAAAGGATTGCATTTCTTTTTTACTCAGCAAAATAACTTTAAGTGAAAAGCTTTGAGTGTTTTATTTCTGTTACGCTTATCAAAAAACTCATAAGATGTCATTTTTGTGAAATAGCTATTAATAAGCAGGGACAAATGTCTTAATAAAAATAAAACTGTCTTTCCAAATGTAAAATAACATTTATCATTTTTCGATTAGAGCCTCTTCGTTAAAAAAAAAATAATAATAAAATAAAAAGAAGAGACGTCAAATAATTTAAACATCTTGTGAGTAATTCAAATAAAAATTCTGGTTGAAAGCATTTATATATAAAATTTATCAAAAAACAAAAGAAAGGGCTAAGAGTTTAATAATTTATGCTTGGCACGATTTAAATAATGCTGTCAGATTACGAGACGTATTTTTTAGACAGAAGAAAAATTCATGATAAAGAAATAAAAATAATTTATTAGACAAAGATATTTACAAGTCTAATCGGCAAAAACAATTTAGTAAGAGGGCATCATAACCTGGCAGCAGTTTTAAAAGAAAAAAGGATACATGTGGGCTCCTAATGAGATGTTTTTTTTAATGCTGATTCGACGAAAGGAGGAAGTCAAGTTCATTTGTAGCCATTAAGAATCGTTTCCTTTCTCTTGTCTCCATAAAAATAATTTTAATAACTCCAAATCCTAAGGGGCTAAAGGTTCAAGAGTTCATAATGATAGCCTTTTTTTTTATTCTATCCTACTGCCTTTTTTATAATTTGTTTTCCTTTCTCTTAGCTAGACCCTATATGTATACAGAGAGAAAATATTGCGATTACGCAAAATTTAGATGTCGAGATTTTGAAATAGACTCAAACATTTTGAGGACTTCTGAATTTTTTATTTTTTTATTATTGGCATTTAGCCATTGGCCACCTAGCCAAAAAACCATTGGACAAAAAAATACATAGTATTTATACTAGAAAATACAAAACAAAATACAGTATAAAAGAGAAGAAAGAATCTTGAATTTTAATATTTAGGCGAAAATTAAATATATATAATATGTTGACACAAAAAATTTGGTATGACAAGCACAGAACACAACTTTCTCTTACCAAAAGTGCGGCAAGTAACGTCAGATTTTTTTTTATAACTTATTCTCTTTGTTTGGCCTCTCTGAGTTCAATTATATATCCCATAATCTCAAGTTTTAGAGCTATAGAGAAAATTAAATTTTAATAGAAAATATGCAGAAAATAAAGGAAGTTAAATTAAAAATAGAAAATGTGCTCTAAGCCGGCTTTTATTTTGAATAAAAAGTGTGTATTTTGTAAGGCGTCACTCCTTAAATATACAGATAGATGAATTACATAGAAATATAACGTTTCAGTCCAATCGGAGGTGATTTAGTGGTGCAAAATAGGGCTAGAAGTTTAGAAAAATCGAATTTTTTTTTAATTTGGACATCCCTAAAACAATTTTTTCCATCCCTGAATGTAAAAAACATATATTTATGATATTCTATAGTTCTTTAGCTTTCCAAAAATTATTCATTCGTGAAAATCTGTTAATAATTAACGATATTATAAACAACAGTTATCAGTCTTGTAAAAAAAAGCTGCCTATCTTTTAGGCGCTTTGCTCTCTATCCGACAGTAGAGTTAATCTCTATATTATAAGATTAACCATTAATAGGAATAAACTTTTAACTATTTAGATATATTTAACTATTTTGTTCATAATTTCGCTAATAATTAATAGATTCTCAGCATAAGTACATATAAATTTTTTATAATGAATGAAGTGACAATGAAAGAAAATATTCTCAATATAATTCTCAAACTATAATCCAAATCTTTTAATTGATCAAATTTGGGCTTTAATGACGATCTTTATTACATATCACATCAAGTCCTATTTCTGTTCCAATTAGTTTTAGGGACAGCCACAAATTTCACTCTAGTTACTCATGAAACCCTGAATTTTGACTAAATAGAGGCTGACACCAATAATAGAATTCATTATCTCTCTAATGGCTAAATATGCGACTGACAGATCATAATAAAATTAAAATTAATTGAATAATTAATTATAAATAACATTCAATACAAAATTTGTTTCGCTCTTTTTTCCAAAAAATAATAAAAACCTTCTTGACAAATGGGAATACTAATTAAAAGCATTGTTTTTTAACGTCATAATTCATAATTAAATCCGCTTTAAAAAGAAAGAATTATGAATTTAACATTTACACAAAGAAAACAGAAATTTCACTTATAATCTGCTTAAAGAGATCATTTAATTTGTACCTACAAAATTTATTCAATTTTTAAGCTTTAATAGAGCTTTTCATCAGACCCATTAGGCAGAATTTTTTCGGGGAAGGGGGCGTACTCTAATTTTGTTTAATTATATTCATTTAAAGATTCAATGACGATGGGGTAACGTCTCGCTAATGGACAGATTACACAGTGCGGCAGGAAAAAAAGCTCCGAGATGATTCCCTCAGATTCTTAAGTAAAATGCCCTCCTGAATCCAAATATGACCTCCGTTTTCCCCCACTACGTACCGTTTTCGGGGGGGGGGGGGCCCTTACTTATTTCCACACCTTTTCGTGTGAAAAAATCAATCATTTAAATGATTTTTTTGCATTTAAAAAAAAATCCTCCCCACAACTCCCCCTTGGATCCAAATGTTAATGTTTTTTAACTTTTCACTTCTCTAGACCTTCTGAAGAAATATGAAGGCTAAAATATTCCTTTTCATCTCTCCAAATTTGATTCATGGCCCTATAATTAACGAAAAGAGGTGGAATAAGTAGGGTGCTCCCCTCCACCCGAAAACGGTACGTGCTGGAGGAAAATGGAGGTCATATTTGGATTCAAGAGGTCATTTTACTTAAGAATCTGAAGAAATTACCTCGGGGCCGAAAAAAAGTTTCATTTTGCCGCACAGTGTTATTTATACACGTATATAAATATTTTAAAATTTTGAAGATGAAACTATTCCTGTGGGGCAGGGAACTCACCGAGCCCCTCCCTGACTACTCGCCTGCTTTCCATCTTTTTTTACATTTTTTTATTTAATTGGTATTTAAATCATTTAAATTGTTTTTAATACTTGTTTGGCCCTCGGGCTTGGTGTAGTGGTTAGCGTGCTGGCCTTGTATACCAAGGATCGCGGGTTCGAATCCCAGGCAGTCCGATGATTTTAAGTCATTTGGATACCAAAATAAAGGGTCGGACTAAGCCGAGCGCACAACTTTGCCCACCCACTACTCAAGAAAAAAATATTTGTTCCCCCCCCCCCCCCTTAGAGCCCCCCTGATGGTCCGATGTTATACATATTATATATCATTTTACTCGGGAGGAAGTCTAGTTTCTAAATATATAAAAAAAATTATAGGTTATGTAAGAAAAAAATTTTTGTCCCCCCCCCCCCCTAGAGCCCCCCTAATGGTCCGATGTTTACCAAAAGCTTTTCAGTTCTTGGCCTCTACCCCTAGTTTATGGGTGCAAAATTTCAAAACAATTGAATGAATAGTTTTTGAGATTTCGTTGACGAAAAAAAATTACCACAGACATACACACACACACACACACACAGAGACACAGACACACACACACACACAGACACACACACACACACAGACATCATTCCAAAAACTTCTTAAATGGATTCAGGGGACCTCAAAACGCATTTTGGCAGCTTCAGAAAAATTTCGATTTTTTTTACGATTACATTAACTTTCCCTGCCAACCTACGGTTGATGGGTAAAGTTAAAAAAAAAAAAATGCGTCTTATTCCCTCCATAGTAACTTAAAAATCTTATTTCCTTATTTTTAGAAAAAATAAAAGAATATTTCAATTAAAAAAAAAAAAAATAAATAAATAAATGAGTAATAATAGTTGTTTTTTCTTGTTGAAAAGTAATTTAACTTTGAGAAAATGGCGATGGCAACATTTAATTTGTGTTTGGGTTTTGTTTCTTTTATGATTTCACTCAACTTAAAGCAGTTAAGTAATTATTTAAACCAATACATTGCAAACTTGAATTCTTGCTCTTTCAAATCATAATTTACGAAATTAATGAAGAATTAAAATCAATATTTGAGCAGAGAGAGGGGGGATTTAATTTCTCACATGCCTTATGGCCAACTTTTATTCTCTCAGCCAGAGATTCTCTTATTTGGGTTTTTATTTTTTATTTTTCACACCCTTGTTCCTTTTTTCTGCCCTCTTAGTCCCAAAGGGGAGGGTGGAGGAGTTATAATAAATAAACGCCGTTGGATTCTGTAAGGAGATACGTTTGAACCGCTTGATTATTTGCAAGGCGCTGTTACCGGGTGGTCATTATTATATTTTGAATGCTGCAATTTATCTTGAGGGATATTTTTGTTCAAATTATCTACTACATGACGGATGATTAATTAAAGTCTCACTCGGTCAGAGAAGACAAAAATGAATCGTCCTCAGGAGTCTCCCTCAGGCTGGAAATAAACATTTTAGAGAAATTACTAACACTCGTTTTTTCTGTTATAAATAAAAAATCTCAATGAAGTGGATCCTTCGAAATGGCTTGTCAGTGTATTATAAGATAAATAATTTGTATATGAATTTTAATCGAAAACCTCAGTTGAGAAAAATCTAAAAAAATTTGGTGTTACAGTAGGTTTAATAAATACATTATACACCTTTCGATTATCGAAGGTAAAAATTCAATTTGAAATATCTTTTCTCTGGATTCATTTATGGATAAATACTGCGCAGCTTCCATTTCTAAATTTCTTGTTTGGTCTTCGTATAAATATAAATTGTTTTTTATTACTAAATTATTTGAATAGAATAATATAAACTCAGGGACTGAATCGATAGAGTTGAAACTTCATACATATTCAAAAGAATAATGCAATATTCGAGTTCAAGTTTATACCAAGGACCTGATAGATTGATTCAAGGTGAAACACAATCTACAAAATTGGATTCCATCATTTACGCTTTCCGCTCTAATAGCATGGTAGAAAAAATTTTTTTACATATTTTTTTCCAACTGATAAGAAAATTTATTCAAGACAACAAAAAAGGCATTTGTTTTAGAGTATATAGAGTTCGATTTGCATGCGACGTTGCAAATGTAATGCAAAATAAATATAAATAAATATAAAAAAATTGAAATGTATTTATGTGACTTATTACTCTTTATTTTCTCTATTCACTCACACTAACTAAAAATAGAAATTTGATTTTACTTTCTCTTACCTCTATATATATGTTAATATATAGAGAGAGAGTATTGGATGTCAAAAATTCGATGTCGAGATTTTGATGGATATACACGTTTTGAGGTCCCCTGAATCCAAAAAAGTGGTTTTCGCGACATGGTCTGTGTGTGTGTGTGTGTCTGTCTGTGTGTCTGTGTGTGTTCAATTTTAAGCATGAAGGAATTGAGCTATGAGCCTGAAATTTTATATTTAAGTTAGACACCCCCATGGGACGTGACACAAAGCTTTTGAACAAAATCGGCCAAAGAGTACTAGTAATTTTCTGATGAACTTTTTCAGTTTTTTTCGATTTTCTCAAAATTTGCTCCAACGATTTTTTTTTTTTTAATTCAAAAATCAATTATTTTTTAGATGCTCTTTAAAATGTATATTCTTAAATCTTCTGAAGACCACTTTACTCTTGTACTCCATAGGAAGGATAGGAGAAATGGTTGCCATGGTAACAAAATATAAATATTTTCCCATACTTTTTTTTTTTTTTTTTAAACATTCACACTTTTTCTCATTCACACTCACATCCACACACACATTCACACAGTCTTTTCGGCAACTTAGGCCATATAAGACTTTGACGATAACCGTTGTAATTAATTTATATATATTGTGGGTCCAGGCATTCTTATTTAAGCCATTTGGTATCCAAATGGCTTAAATAAAATCCTCGGACGCCTGGGGTCCGAACCCGCGACGTTTGGTATACGAGGTAAGCACGCTAACCTCTACGCCATGCCCCGAGGGCTTTTCCCATACTTATAAATTTTACATCTGCATTCAAATGTTCCGTACTGTCGGGAACTAAATATTTGTCGACATAAAAAATCTGGTGTGACAAGCACGACACACCAGATTTTTTTTAAATTTATTTTATAAGATTATTATCTTTAGATCTCTTATTACACAAAAAAGAATAGGTTCTTGGTCTAATGGCCTCAGATCAAAGAGATTGAGAAAGCTGGGTCCATCTCATATTTCCATATTTGAGTTTAGAGCCTGAGACCAAAGACATTTCACTGAAATTAATGGGAATAACTTGTTAGAATAGATAAAGTATTCATTTGAAAATTGCTTTTAGAGTTTTCAACTTTTCCAAATCCTTTTGAATAAGATATAAGCATTTAATGAATGAAAATGCTTTTTAACTAAGTTTGCTTTTTAGTAAAATTCTCAAATAAATAAATAGCCGATTTTTAAATTATTTTTCTGAATTACAAAAAAAAGATGTCTAATTACATTCTTTTTACAAAATTTCCAATCCCGGTCTCATCTTTAATTAGAATTCTCTATCTCGTTTGATTTTCATTTTATTTAGGTACTATAATAATAAAATTAAGTTTAATTAAAATCTTCAACGAACTAAAAACAATCAATAAAACTTTACTTTCAGGCCGAAATATTTAATTGTAAATAAATCGTTTCAATACTTTAATTTTCTCTTCTAACTTCATTTTAATGGCATCCAATAGGAATTCTTTTTGATAGAGGTTTAATGAAACAGGCCTATTTAGAATTCAAATTGGTTCTCAAACTCATCATCTACTAGAATGATTTGAAATTGTCAAATTCCCTCTCTAAATCATATTCACTTGTTAATTACTTTATATTTTATGTATACACAAATTCCCTTAAAATACGAGTAGTTTTGTTTTTAGAAAAAAAAAAAAGATTTTAATTTGATTTATTCTATTCAAAAAAAAAAAGAAGAGATAAATTAGACAGCTAATAAATAAAATTAATTTTCCATTCCCAAGAGAGAGACGTTTCCAAAATGAAATTCATTATTAACATCAAACTCAATTCCTATGTTGTTTGTAAGCAAACAAATCTCCGGGATCAATAATATATTGTTAGGTCTATATCATAGCTAGACTAGCAGGTTGCCTATGAGAATTTGTGTCGGAATTGTCACGCTAATTCACATAAATTCGAAACCACCATCAAGTTCTCATATAAACTAATATTACACTCGATTGATGCAATGTTCCTTCTGATTGAGGAGCCCACGAGAGAGCAAACATTTTAGGAAATTAATTACTATTAATTATTATATAGTCTAAATATCTGATAAATTATAAGGAATGGTTGAATTTTTATAACCTGGTTCTAATAGTGAATACGAAAGATAAAAAAAAGCCCATTTAATGAGAGCGACCTTGTCCTTAGTTGAAGAGCATTTCCCAAGAGATTAATTAACCCACGGTTAGATAGAACATGACTTTGATTAGATAAGGAACAAATTTGTAACGACAACGCTAGTTAACTCCAGGATGACAGGCATTTATTTAAACTCGAGGCGAAACAGTGATCCCAATTTATTTTTTAAAATGAAATTAAATCAACGCCATTCATATCAATGAACTTTTTTTTTAATCGCCTTGGATATTTTTTTACAAGTTTTATCTAATTTTAATCATAGTAACATATGAGTGGCTCAGAGCAAAAGTGAACCAAGTCCACTTTTTACTCTTTTGAGAAAAAATGAATCAAAGTTAAAGCCTCATATTTAATTCCTCTTAAAATACACAACATTTATTTATTTTACATCCCAGCATTCATTAAGAACTTAAATTATACTTTATCTAGGGACCGTACAACAAGTATTACGTAACGCAATTTGGGGGGAGGGGGTCTCGTAAAACGTTACCATGCGTTACAAGGGGGGAGGGGGGTTGAACAACGCGTTACGTTACTGGTATTTTAGCGACTTTCCGGTACTTTGCGCAACATAATTGTGACTTTTAGATCAAAATGGCACTTGAGCGTTACGTAACGTCTAGGGAGGAGGGTCCAGAAAAATGTTACGGCGCGTTATATTGGGGGGAGGGGGGAGGTCGAACGTAACGTCTAGGGGGAAGGGTCCAGAAAAATGTTACGGCGCGTTATATGGAGGGAGAGGGGGAGGGTCAAAAATCTTCAAAAATTGCGTTACGTAATCTTGTACGCTCCCCTAAGTACACATTTTAAATTTTATATCCAGATTTTTGGATTTTTAAATTTTTTTTTTGCATTAAGGAACTGCTGCACTCTGGAGGATTAGTATTGAAATTCGGACATGGTTCATTATTACACCGAATAACTACCATAATTTACTATCCAAAAAAGTAAAAACAAGAAAATTGTTTACTTTTTGACTTGGTCCACTTTTGTTTTGAACCACTCATATAACAGTTGTGTGCTTGAAATTTTTTTTTCTTTTATTTTTTATTGTTCTCTCCCTTAGACCAGAGGTAAAGATTATTAAATGATTCTGTCTGACCCCAATCTTTTTACCCCTTCTTGCTGCTCTCTTTATTTATATCAATTTCTAAGTTTAGATAACCAGAAAAAAAGAGAATTAAAAGTTGAAAATAAATGGATGAGACTTTTTAATTATAAACTATAAAATGTTTCTTTTTCTTGAGTCCCAGTCAATAAATTGAGCGCATTATTTCCCCCAATGCTGCCCGAAATCATCAAGAGTGGAGATGGGATGCGAATCGATTAAAGTTGAATCGCGTTGTTTTTCTTTGCAGTTTGTCAATGTCTTCTTGTCTTGGACTTGAAGTCGAACTGAGAAATAGAATCTATCTTCATGGAAAAGGATAAGACAGCTCACAAGTTGCCAACTCAATACCTCACTATTCCACTTTGAATAAACCTCGAGTAACTTGAGTGAAAAGGATTTTGTAGCTTTTCAATGATCAGATTAAAGTAATTGACTTTTTTTTCTATAGGCCTATATCAAATATGAGTTGGATATTTTAAGATCCTTTTCGATGGTCTTTACACGTGAAACTAGCTATACTCAACATAAGGACATCTCTTTATAGGCGGCTTCTTGTTATTATTAAAATTTTGTGTTCAAATATATTTTTGCATCTTGGGAGGTATTTATTGTAAAAGTCGTCTTTTTGTAGCAAACTAAACAAAACAGGGTAGGCTACCTTAATTTTATTTCTATTTATTTTGAGTCTTTTATAGGCTTACTACTCTCTGATATTCACTTTTATATACGAACCGGCTTAGATTATCGGATAGTCTTATAGATTTGGAGGTTATTAGGCCTATGCCCTCTCACATGAAAACTGTTGTTAATAAAATTTAAAAAAAAGCCCTCGGGCCGTGGTGTAGTTGCTAGAGTGCTGGCTTTCGTGTCACGTCCCATGGGGGTGCCTAACTTAAATATAAAATTTCAACCTCCTAGGTCTTTTCGTTCTTGAGATATCTTGTTCACAGACAGACAGACAGACAGACACACACACAGACAGACCATGTCGCGAAAACCACTTTTTTGGATTCAGGGGACCTCAAAACGTGAAGATCCATCAAAATCTCGACATCGAATCTTTGACATGAATCCAATACTTTCTTCTCTCTCTCTATATATATATATTACATATATACATAGGTAAGAGAAAGTAAAAAAAGAATCCAATACTTTCTCTATTTATTAACATATATAGAGGTAAGAGAAAGTACAAAAAACTATCAAATAAACAGGCTATGCGACGGGCCGTCAGATTCCTCTTTCATTAACATTTATTGGTATCTCCAGTCGCGATACAAAGTTTTTTTTTGCGATACTAATTGATCTGTATATTATAAAGACGTTAATTGTCTAATAATTTTTTAGAGAATTTCAAGGCGTTACAGATGAGATAAAAAAAAAAGAATAACGAATTCCCTTCGCTCAGAGGAGGTGTGGATTACAAAAGCATTCTCCACTCCTGGGTCTCAGTTTACAAGAGAGGTGAGAAGCCGTTTGCTACCTTAAAGCCTCATGTTGCAGAAGCGCAGCTTCTTGATACTTAGTTCAAAATATATCAACTTCTAAGGCGGGAAATGCGAGCATCACTCTCAGGAGGGTAAACGGGGAACAATATCGCACTTTATTTAGTTATAAACGACCAACTCAAAACTACCGGTAAATCTTTTTATAAAAAAAAAAAATACAAATATTTTATTCAAGAACTTAACTAGAAGTGACTTAAGAAAAAAAAAATATAGAGAAAAAGAGAGCAAAGAAATATTTTAAGATTTTATCCTTTACAATAATCATATTTTGAATTTTGAATTCAATATCCGATTTAAATCATAAAATAAAAAAAATATATAGGGCCTATATGAAATTTTTTTCAAAATTTATTTATATAGATTATGCTCTCAACACCAAGAAAGTGTAATCCTTAGTGAAATTGAATGGAAAAGAATAAATATCACGTTTTACTTTCTCTTACCTTAAATATGAAATATATATAGAGAGAAAGTATTGCGATCATGTCAAAAATTCGTTGTCGAGATTTTGATGGATATAGGCCTACATGTTTTGAGGTCCTCTGAGGCCAGTTAACTAAGCTTCTATGGGAAACTAAATATATCTCGACATCAAATGGCCCCTTTACCCCCTCCCCCTCTTGGTTTGAATTTGTTAACAAATCTATATAGTATATAGAGAAAGAGAATTGAATCGCATTTATTAAGAGAGAGAGAATTTGCGAGACCCAATTTTTTCTTGATTGTATTTGTATTTAGGATCCAAACAAAGAGGTAAAATGAATATATTTTCGTTGATTTGTTCCATGAACGGTTCCTAAGGAGATGCGGTCAGATCTGATTGAAAGATGAGGCCCAGGTTCTCAAGTGTTCTTGTGTTTGCGAAAAGACGTCTTTTTATGACGCAAAGGGAGTCTGATATGTGTTTGTATCTTTGAGGTGGCTCTATGAGTAAACGAGAGTCAGGGAGGGATGTCGTTTTTCCAGGGATAGCCTGGATGTAAATAACGCATACCCTTAAGGCCAGGGACAGGCCCGAGGGCCCCGCCGATCTGATGGTGGGGACCGGGTATATGCACTTACAATTCGTTCGTATTTTTAAATAGGCTAGGTAGGACCTCTTTCGGGAAGCCCCCTGGTCTCTCGTTTACTCGTAATCCAAAAAATCACGTTCTTTCTCACTGATACGATTTCCTCAGGCACTCGACTTACGGTTCTTCGGATTATAAATCACAATTCTTTTTTGAAATTTCGCATACTCGGCGAATAATAAAAAAAAATTTTCGTGAAGTACATTATATTTTCTTGAATTATTTCTGAATTTTGTTTAATTTTAAAGAAAAAAGAAGTCGTCAAGATTAAGTATTACGCGAAATTCTTAATAAGTAAGTAAATTTCATTTCCTTGATGTTCTTGTTTTCATTTTGGTTAAATAAAAACATAAACTTATTTAATAATACAAATGAAGGAAACATTTTGGCTTAAGAGTGTATCATTATTATCTACTGCTAACTACTCATTGAATTTTGTTGTTTTGAATATACACAGTAAGTAAATATAAATTAAAGGCACCTTTTAATTTGCCCTTTTAGAGTTAGCTACGCCAATGTTTATTATTGTAACTTGTAGTGGGTGGTCAAATTTGACGATTTTTTCTGCATTTCTATATTAAATTTCTTACAACCGCGAACTCATTTTAAAATGAATTTTTCTATTTTTATTACAATATATTTTATAAAGTGAAGTGAAGTCGGAATAAAAAAAAAAAAGTTTTAAGAAGATTAATTTTGAAAGCAACAATATTTCCAAAAGTAAGTAAATTTTCATTAAGTGATAAACTTTACTCTTGTATGTACTTCATAGGAAAGATAGGAGAAATGGATGCCATGATAACAAAATATAAATGCCGGCAACTAAATATATGTCGACACAAAAAATCTGACGAGACAAACACAGATCACAACTTTCAATTATCGAAGGTACCAGTCACTCCAGATTTTATTATTAAATTTTTTTTACTACTAATAAAATAGTTTCTTTAATAAAGTGGCGAAAAAATATTTCCATTCTTTGTTATTCATTTCGGCTTATTCAATTTCAAGCCGGTCTATTTAAATGTATATGTTTATAAAACTCAAACGCCTTTTCTCGAATTGTTGAATTTTGGACTTTCTCCACTATGATTCTCAGCAGGCGATATCATAACTATTTTAAATGATTTTTGATTAAATGAATATTATCCTATGGTGAAATCTTGTGGGAAATCTGATTTAAAAGGTTCTATAAAAAAAAGGAGCTGACGTAATCTAGAAAGCAGGAAATTTAAAAGAAAAAGGGGGGGTTCTGATAATTGAAAGAGCTATTAAATGAATCTACGGACCCATTTCATCGACCTTGCACCTATTAATCTTAAAAAGAGATAGAACGCTAGATTCAATGATAAAGAAATAACGCATGAATATTAAAGACAAATAATAAATCAATTTTTATGTCCATCGCAAGGGCTGATCCAGAGGAGTTTTTCGGGGAGGGGTTTTTTGCCTGGTGTGATAGTCGCCCATCACGCAACTTTCTCTTACTTTCGGTAATTTAAAGTTGCATTCTCTAGTTGTCTACCACATTTTTTGTTTGAAATACATTTGAACATTCCTCTACAGACCATTGTTTTGAAATCAGAGACCCTCAAAACAAGCATTTCCATCAATATCCTTCACATCGACTTTTTAACACGATCACAATATTGCATATAGGTAAGAGAAAGTAAAAAAGAGGTCGTGGGTCTGGTGGCCTGGTGCTATAGACAGCACGCTTATGCCCCGGAAAAGCTAGAGATCTTGGGTTCTATTCCAGGGGCCATGTGATGTTTGGCCTCGCCAATAAATAACACTCACAGCTTTGTTAAGTAGAAATAAATCTCGGGGGGGGAGGGGCAATTATCCCCTTTACCCTTCCCCCTTGTATTCGCCCTTGGTCCATCACTTTTCAAATAGGTATATTTATTTCATCCGGTAGCCTTGAAGATTGTTCATCGACCTTACAAAAATGATATATTTGGAGAACCTGGTTTCATTTCTTAAATGTATGCTTGCAGAGAGGGGAGAAAAACATTCCCTTTCCCCTCTTTCCAAGGCGCCTATGATATGGACATGGTTTGCAGAAATTAATTCGTGTTTGTATAAAGAATAGGCATTTTAAAAGTCCAACTAATGTGCCTTTTTCGATTAACCATTCTTCTTTGGTGTTTGTTTAGTTGCCTAGCTTCTAGGAACTAATTTTCGCAACACATTTAATGATTAGATGTTTCAAGGATATTGAGTTTTTCAAATGAATTTAATTATTAGTCTTGTTTATTCTTTAGCAAAAAAGACAACTTTTTTTTCCCAATGTGTGTAAGCTTAGATTCTATATTCTGATATTTAACTAGGTCTAATCTTAATTTCATCAATTATCACAAAAATAAAAAAAATTATCAAACGATCATTTTTTTATCATTTTGAAAGCTCGTTATCTTTATTTTTATTGAATTACCTTTTTTTTATTAATTAAAAAAAAAGTGTTTTCACCCCACTAGATAGATTTTAATGTTTTAATAATATAATACAATAATTGTGGCTATTAAAATATTATATGTCAGCTAGAATGAAAAATGTTTATTATGAAATTAAAGAAAATTAAAAATGATTCCATCACGTTATGGTGTGGAGAGAAGATAAAACTTTTTTTATATAGTTTTTTTTATTATAGTTCAAAAGTCGCTCTTTAAAAAAGTTTTTTTTTTTTTTTTGTTTGAAATATAAGAACTCGTATATTATTTTAACGAACAAATTAGAAGAAAGTTAAAGTAAAAAATTATTGATTAGCGCATGATAAAATTTCTATCGAAATCATCCTTGCTTTATTCATTTAACTGGTGGATCATCAAAGAAATAAATATTTTACCTAGAATGGTTTGTATTATTATTATTATTATGGGAGTTTTTAATTAAAGACCTCATTTTGTATTAATTATTTATTAAAAATATAAATGTGGAACATTGTGTTGAATGAGAAAAATGTTAATTAGATATTAAGGTTTGATTATTGTATTATAAATATTATTGGAATAATTTAATAATAAGTAATATTTTGTACCATCTATGTTAAAAAATCAAATTCAAAAAACTTATAGTAAAATCATGCTTTTCATGTAAACACTTGATTTTTTAATTATGTCTAACTTCATGGAAATGAGTGTAGATGGCGCTGAAGTTTGTGTCTAACTACATAAGAATGAACGCAGAAGGCGCTGATGTCGTTGTATATAAAATGCACGAAACGGTCATTTGAATTTGAACAAGTCTACAGTACTTGAAAACGACTGCAGAATAAGTCGTAACATTGTACAGTATTTATATTTTTTAATAAATAATTAGATATAATACAAAATGTGGTCCCTAATTAAAAATTCCCATAATAATAATTTTACTTATTACTCCTTAAAGGACTGTATTTGTCAATTAAAAAAAAATTGTAATTCCCCATAAACAAATGGCCGAACCGCGCATGTGTTAGGTTGTAATCCTTTGAACCGTATCGAATGATAATTTGCAGCAAACACCTATAACTTATAATGAATCCTACTTCCAGGAAATCGCTCCACATTGAGTGGCTTCTCTGAAAACCCCATCAGTACAAATTGATATTGTTGGATGCGAGAGGAAATATCATTAAGATAATAAATCAAATAACTAAATATGATAATATTGATGTTTGTATTTAAAAAAAAAGACTAAATACAAATTTACTCTTAGTATATAGCTACAGTACTTCATTTTATAATATAATTTTGATAGGATAATTGAGCCTTCAATCATTTTGTCATTAATTTAAACACATTTTTAAAACTTTTTTTCGTTTAGGAAAAAAAAAAAATAATAATGTTATTATATTCATGGATTTGTAATTATAATATAAATTAATTAATAATTGTTTTTTTATATGTCAATGATGAACCCTTGCCAATAGATTTTTAATTCATTTTCGAGGACAAATGAATTGTTTACTTGAAATTTGACACTCATTCGCCAACCAAACATATTCTCTTAATATTGTTTTGCTCGAGTGATTGGCGGAATTGGTTTTTTTTTTTTTTTTTTTTTTTTTACATTAATTTTACCAACCAAAAATGATTGACAGTTCTCAATGCAATTAAACAGTCATTTACAAACATTGCTGTATACATTTGAATAGTCAATTGGACAACTCCTTTTTAAATTCAATTCCCCAATCAATTCATAATAATTATGCTCATATAATGGAATATAAAGCTTTTTCTCTTAAATTCTATTTGATCAAAAAAGTTAAGAGGTTGAAAAACTTATTACTTTATCAGACAGAAAAGAGAAAGAGAGAGGGAAAATGATAAAGTATTGTAATCGTCCGGATTTCACCAGGAAACCTTTTGAGATCCCAAGGGTCCCAAAAAGTGATTTAGAAAAAAAAAATATATAACATTCAAGGCATGTGTGTGTGTGTGTGTGTGTGTAATCGAAGTTATGTCACTCGATAATTCAAGTTCAAAAGAATAAAAAATTTCATGAATAAAAGTTTTAAAAGAAAGTAAATTGCCCTTAACTTTTGATCAAAAATAAAAAAACTATGCATATGAAAAAAGCTAATTTTATTAATACAGATAAAAATTTTAAGAAGAAAAATGTTTAGGATAATTTGGGAAAATATAATTTAAAATAATGAAATGGCAGACTAGCTAGACATAGGTAGAGTGCCTTCAATGAGAGTATTGACATATAAAGTTGGTCGCCATATTTGTTCCAATGTGATATGGTTCGTATACGAGAATAGTATGAAGACTAGCCGCGCCGCACGCCTGCGGTGGACCCTCGCTTTTTCTTAATTATGAGAAGCTTCGTCCCCCTAAACCAGGGGCCTCGCTTTTTCTTAATTATGCCAAAGAAAATTATTATTATTTTTTTTTAAACACTTTTTTCTCATTCACACAGTCTTTTCGGCAACTCAGGCCATATAAGACTGACGATAACCGTTGATTATATATATTTGGGGTCCAGGCATTCTTATTTAAGCCATTTGGTATCCAAATGGCCTCTATAAGTCTGCAAAATTACGTTTCAAAATTCCAACGGGAAATTGGTCAAACAGGGCCTGACAGACGGACCCCGCTATTATTAGAGGAGAAGGTCCAAATTTCGGCTACTGTTTACTTTTTGTGTTATAACTTTTGTTAGAATGAATATTATTAACTCTAACCATGATAAAATTGTACATTCAAAGGTTTTCTTTCGATAAACTATTTAAAAAGCTTTAAAATACCTTTAATTTTATTTTTTTTTTATCACTTAAAAAAATATTCAAAATCACAAATTTTTGAGATGTGGTCTAAATTTGGGCTAGGCCAAAATAAACTAGAATAAAACAATAAAATATGTACAAATATTTAACTCAAGACCAAGGGCGGATCCAGAGGTGTTTCTCGGGGGAGGAGGGGGGTAATCTGGTGTGACTAGTCGCACAACACACAATTTTTTTCTTAATTTCGGTAATTTAAAGGCGCATTCTATACTTGTTTGCCAGAATATAAATACAAATCAAATTTTTAAGTATTAATTTTTAAAATTTTACATTAAAAATACATTTTTTTAGAAAAAAAGTATTTTTTTTAAATTTCGGGGGGGGGGGGGTAATTACTCCCTTTACCCACCCCCCCTTGTATCCGCCCTTGCTCAAGATGTATTTATTATATTCAGATAATTGTATATATAATGAGCAATACGCCTTTACATCCTTTGTTTTTTTCCTAGTAGCCCGAATTTAGACCTTCACTATGGCGTCGGTTTGAGGTTAATAAAAAATTCTACAGTCGGTTGAGAGCTTGGAATTATATCGATTATGGTACCTTAGGGTATCTTTAACCCAACTATTTATGGAGAGTAATATATTCAAAGTTTTAGACTATTCAGTAAATTAAAAAATGCATACCTGTAAAAGTTTTCAATTGTCGAAAATCGAAAAAATTACCACCACTCAAACAACTGTCACTGAATTGCGCAGCTTCTTCAACCATGCAATGGGCGGTCCCTGAGAAGTTGTTTCATACTATCGCGGCTACATTGCAGCATCTCCTTACACTGATTACAGTACTAGCCAGAATTTGGACCCTAGCCGAAATTTGGACCTTCTCCTCTATATATAGTTTTTCATACTATTCTTGTATACTATCCATATAACATTGGAACAAAAATGACGACCAACGTCATATGTCAACACTCTCATTAAAGGCACTCTAGCCATAAATACAATGCTTTCTAAAATAAGCAAGGGCTCCTGCCCCCTCCCCCTTCCCTACCAAGGGATTGTCCAGAAATCTCAAAAATTTCCTTTAAATAGACTATTATTTTTAAAATTTTTAAAATTTATCAAATTGTGCTTATTTATGATTTGATGGTTTTCATTCATTTTAAAAACAATTTTCTCGCATTGCGAAAAAACCTTAAAAAAAATGTTCTATGTTTCTAGCTATGTTTTTGACGAAGAAATGATGATCAGTAAAGTTTTTTTTTTTTTTTTTTTTTTTTAAACATTCACACTTTTTTCTCATTCACACTCATACTCACACACACATTCACACAGTCTTCTCGACAACTCAGGCCATTTAAGACTTTGACGATAACCGTTGTGATGAATATATCTATTGGGGGTTCAGGCATTTCTATTTAAGCCATGTGCTATCCAAATGGCTTAAATAAAATCATCGGACTTCCTGGGGTCCGAACCCGCGACGTTTGGTATAGGTGGTAGGCACGCTACCTACTACGCCAAACCCGGGGCCAGGAAAAAGTTGTTTTAAATTCAAGGATATGGGACTATATTTTAATTTAAAAACTGTTTAAACGCGAGCCAACAGTCGAAACTTTAACTGTTATATAAACAAAATAAAAAATTTATTTTTATTTCTATTTTTCATTAGAAAAAAAAGCCTTAAGAGAAAATTTGGATTAAAAACTTTTTTTAATTTGGTCACGCAAAACCCTGAGGGAGTTCCGCGGAGCCCCATGACTCTACGAAACACACTTTTGGAAACGCTGGATTAGAGAATCAGATGAGCTTTCTGTCTGTATACATTACATCCATTTATTTACATAATACATAATTTATACAACTTGAGAGTAATTTATCATATGGATTCCTTCCAGGTGAATTACCTTAAGCACAAAATTAGCAAATTACAAGAATCAAAAATAATACCACAAAACTTTCTTATTATCTTGCCATCCCCAGTTCATTTTTCGAGAGTATCGATTGAGAATGGCATTATTTAATAATAATTAGGAACCGACCGAATATTCGGTTTCGGTTATGGTTTCGGCCAGTTTCGGCCAAAAATCATGGTTTCGGCCGTAGTTTCGGTTTCGGCCAAAAAGTGGCCGAACCTTTCGGCCGGCCGAAACCAGAGTCTGAAAAAATGGGATGAGACTCGCATGCAAAAAAAAAAAAAAAAGGTCAAATAATTTGCACTTGAGGGAGAAAAAAAAATTTAGTCTCCCTAAAAAAAAGGTAAAATGATTTTCACGGGAGGGGAAAAAAATTCAAAAAAAAAAAAAGGTAAAATGAAAAAAAAATTTTATAGGAAATACAAGTTTCGGTTTCGGTTACGGTTTCGACCGAAACTAAGGTTGAGGCCGAATATTCGGTTTCGGCTGAAAATCTTGTTTCGGTCGGACCCTAATAATAATAAACTCTGATTATTTTTCAAAATTTTAATCTCATATTTGAATATTTTATACACAATAGAGAATCCTAAATAAATACAAAATTTCATAAGAATTATAAAAAAATTTTTTAAATGTGTAAAAAGTTCGAAAGGGGACCCCCTTTTGAATCGAAATTAACATACGAATCCCTATAGGAAATTAACATTGGCTCTATGGAAGGAAGAGCCGGAAAGTGAATTTGAAAAATCTGAAATCTTTGCTATGAAGTACAAGAATAAAGTGTACTTCAAAACACTTTTAGGGCAAAATGAGAATATACATTCATTTTAAAGAGCAAGTAAAAATAATTGATTTTTGAATTTTAAACAATTTTGCCGGAGTAAATTTTGAGAAAATGGAAAAATCTGAAAAAGTACATCAGTAAAGTACTAGTACTTTTTGGCCGATTTTGTTCAAAAGCTTATTTTGAGTGTTCGGGAGCTTGCCTAACTTAAATATAAAATTTCAATCCAGTAGCTCAATCCCTGTATGCTTTACACAGACCAATTTGCGGGACCCACTTTTTTGAACTCAGGGGACCTCAGAGGCGTAACTACATTGATTGGCTCCTCCCTCCCCGCAGGAACCAGGATGTCGCCCCCCCCCCCCCCAAAAAAAAAATAAATAAATAAAAAAAAAATTTGTTAATATAGAATTCCAAAAATTTAAAATTTAAATTCATTTTATTATTTATTGGTGCCTCAAAGGGCTTGAAATTAACAAGTTTTTATACGTTGGACACCCTAATACAATTTTTCCGATCCCTAAATGAAAAAAACCTTAAAGCCCAATTTCCACTAGGTCGTGCCCCTGGCGTGCGATGCCTTCGGCCGTAATCGGTCAAACGAACTTGCTATTTAAATAGCAAGTTTGAGCGATTACGGCTGACGGCAGCGGCACGACCCCGTGGAAATTGACCTTTACAATATTCTATATTTCTTCAACTATCCAAAAATCATTCATTCTTGAAAATCTATTAATATTTAACGAACTTATGAACAAAATAGTTATCAAGTCTCGTAAATACAGGATTTTTGCATTCAGGGATGAAAAAAAATTTTAGAGGTGTCCCATAAAAAATTCACTGTTGAACAGTGTTATTCATGGAACAGTTATATTAAGATATCTTAATGTATATCCATTAAAATCTTGACATCAAATTTTTGACATGATCGCAATACTTTTTCTCTCTATTTCATATATGGACCTGTTATGCATTAGTGTGTCAAGCGCCAAAAAAAAAAAAAATTAAAAAGTTATAACTCGCTTATAAGCACGGAATATTGTTTCAAATGCTATAATTAATAATATTTTTTATGAAATATGTCCTAAAAAATTTGTATTTAATGTTACTTGCACAATTGACAAAAAAAAATTATTTATAATCTAATCAAAACAAAAAACTTTATTGTTAATTTTCTCAAAACTCGGTAGCTGGCGCTTGACACACTATTGCCAAACAGGGTCCATATAGGATAAGATAAATTTAAAAAATTATTTTAATAGTAAACGAGCTATTGTAAGACATTACAATTGTAAGACATTCAGGCAATTCAATAAAATTATTTTAATTTGATGTATTTACATACAGAGCAGTTAAATAAACATTTTGCCAAGTTATTTGTTACCACTAATTATATAACTTGAATTAAAAATCGAGAATCGAATCTTAGCGATTGTATATACTTTTTTTGCGTAGGTATCTATTAACGGATTATTGGTTGGGACAGAAAGCAGCCAATGAAATGGCAGCAAACAAACCCAGAGCCCCCGTGGGACCCCCGGGGTAGAAAAAAGTCAGCACAGAAGAAAACAGCTCCGTTGGAGAATTGAGATCAAATTCCGGCATTTCTTCTCGTATGGAATTTTTGGCTCGAATTTGCATCACCTTACCTCTGTCTCTCACTCTCAAGGGATATTATCAGATAAAAAATAACACAATCATTTATACAACACTTTAATAAACTTTATTATTCTAAAAGGAAAATTTTTTGAGAGCGAAACTTTTCACTTTTCTCTTGTAAATATGGATTTATGTTTCAGAATTAATTTATATTTAAACTTTTTTTTTTTTATTCTCAACCATGTTAGAAATCTCTTAAGTAAATATAATCTCTCTTCAATTAAAACTTTCTCCAAATTTTCTATTAACATGTCTTCAAACTATTTTACATTTTTCTTTAAAATTCCCATTTTCTTTTTAATATTTTATTTCTGAATGTTTGCTGAAAGATGGGCAGACCAAATAAATGACTTAGCACTACTACTGCAACAGCTCAATTTCCTTTGACAAAAAAATAAAACAATGAAAATCAATGTTATGGTCAGATATAAGTACCAACCGTGGGAAAAAGAGAAATATGGGAGGCCATATTTATATCATCAAACTTCTTTTTACTTTCCCTTACCTATGTATATATGTAATATATGTATATATAGAGAGAAAGTATTGGATTCATGTCAAAAATCCGATGTCGAGATTTTGATGCATCTTCACGTTTTGAGGTCCCCTGAATCCAAAAAAGTGGTTTTCGCGACATGGTCTGTCTGTCTGTCTGTCTGTGTGTGTGTCTGTGTGTCTGTGTTCACTTTTTGGCATGAAGGAATTGAGCTATGAAGCTGAAATTTTATAATTAAGTTAAACACCACCCGGGACCGGAAAAATAAGCTTTTAATCAAAATCGGCCAAGAGTACTAATACTTTACTGATGTACTTTTTCAGTTTTTTTTTGATTTTCTCAAAATTCGCTCTAACGATTTTGATTAAAATTCAAAAATCAACTATTTTTTAGATCTTCAATAAAATATATATACTCATTTTGCTCTCAAAATTGTTTGAAGCACACTTTACTCTTGTGCTTCATAGGGAAGATAGGAGAAATGGTTGCCATGGTAACAAAATATAAATATTTTCCCATACTTTTTTTTTTTACTTTCTCTTACCTATGTATATATGTAATATATATATAGAGAGAAAGTATTGGATTCATGTCAAAAATTCGATGTCGAGATTTTGATGGATCTTCACGTTTTGAGGTCCCCTGAATCCAAAAAAGTGGTTTTCGCGACATGGTCTGTCTGTGGGTGGGTGGGTAGGTAGGTGTGTGTCAAATTTTAAGCATGAAGGAATTGAGCTATGAGGCTGAAATTTTATATTTAAGTTAAACACCCCCCGGGACCGGAAAAATAAGCTTTTAATCAAAATCGGCCAAAGAGTACTAGTACTTTACTGATGTACTTTTTCAGTTTTTTTCGATTTTCTCAAAATTCGCTCTAACGATTTTGATTAAAATTCAAAAATCAATTATTTTTTAGATGCTCTTTCAAATGTATATTCTCGTTTTGCCCTCAAAATTGTTTGAAGCACACTTTACTCTTGTGCTTCATAGGAAAGATAGGAGAAATGGTTGCCATGGTTACAAAATATAAATATTTTCCCATACTTATAAATTTTACATCTGAATTCAAATATTCCCTACTGCCGGGAACTAAATACATGTCTACACAAAAAATCTGGTGTGACAAGCACAGTACACAACTTTCGATTACCGAAGGTAAGAGAAAGTTGTGTGCTGTGCGCCAGTCACACCAGATTTTTTTATTTCGCCCGTTTAGCCACGCGCCTTGGGCCAAAATGTTTACAAAATAGATACATAAAATTTAACATAAACCATACAAAATTAATACAATATAAAACAGAACGCAAGTAAAGTTAATACAATAAAAATACAAAACAAAAACAAAATTAATACAATAACAAAACAAAACAAAAGCAAAATTAATACAATAGCAAAGCAAAACAAAAGCAAAATCAATACAATAACAAAACCAAACCAAAACAATATTAATACAATATTAAAGCAATATGAAAACAATATAAAAACAATATTAAGGCAAAACTAGAATCTATGAATAATAAGAATATATGTAAAAATGTCTAAAATTGTATTTGTGAATTGTTGATGAATTTCATGAGTGGCTTGATTCCCATAGGCCTACTTATAAATTTTACATCTGAATTCATATGTTCCGTACTGTCGGGAACTAAATATATGTCGACACAAAAAAAATCTGGTGTGACCTTCGGTAATCGAAAGTTGTGTTCTGTGCGCCAGTCACACCAGATTTTTTAATTTAATTTGTTACTTTTTCTTACCTATATATATATGAGGGGCTCAGAGCAAAAGTAAACCAAGTCCACTTTTCACTCTTTTGAGTTAAGACAGACATGTAAAGAAAATAAGGACTGCCAGGCCCAGCTCGGGCAGCTCGTGGTCGCCATCTACGTACCCACAAGTTGTGGGCCCCTGAGCAAAAATTATACTTTATCTAAGTAAACATTTTAAATTTTATATCCAGATTTTTGGATTTTTTAATTTTTTTCAGATTTAAGGAACTGCTGCACTCTGGAGGATTAGTATTTAAATTCGGACATGATTCATTCTTACACCGAATAACTACCATAATTTACTATCCAAAAAGGGAAAAATAAGAAATTTTTTTTACTTTTGGACTTGGTTCAGTTTTGCTTTGAGCCACTCATATGTTAATAAATAAATAAGAAAGTATTTCATTCATGTCAAAAATTCGATGTTTAAATTTTGTTTTTTTTTTTATATTAGTCAAAATCTTTTCCGAGAAATTTTTTTTAAGTAGAAACTCCCCTGTTAACTGAAAAAAATAAAAAAAATTGTACATTCATTTTTATTTATATGCAAAATTCTCTTACCTTGTTTGCATGCCGGCTGGCTTTTGTGACAAAATGTATCATCTTGAATTCAATTATATTTATTTTACCACGTGGTATGTTAATTTTTGTTTTAATAAAAAAAAATTATTTTTTATTGAATGAAAAACGATATCGGTTTGTTTTAAAAGGAGGAGAGGGGGAGCGGTGGAGGGGGGCTGTGAATCTATCCTTGTTTTAAGTAGCTGACCAATGCACTACACTTGTCAAATAGGCTTATTTAATTGAAAATTTAATTAAATTCACGGTACACAAAACGTCCTTATTGTTTATGCAGCAAGAGCATTGCAATTCAACTTGGAAATATTGTTTAAATCACGAAATTGGAAATTTTCTACCTTATTGACAAGTAGAGTAAATTAAATAGAATTTCTGACAAGAGTTGACAATATTACATTCACCTGTTTCGTTCAAAATATAGATGAATGCATATAGAACGAGAAGAGTCAAGAAAAAGCTTTGGATTGAATTTGCCAAAATAAAATATTCAAATAATTCCTCGACGGATTAGAGGTTTGGCGGAGCGAAATCAAAATAATTTGGTTGCTTATATAGGTATTTATTGATTTAATTTGAACTTTAATGACCTTAGACTAAACTCCATTTTGCTAGCTACTTAAAAGTCTATTCGTACAGATAATTTTTTTTTATTTCTTGTTAATTCTCTTCTTTTTGATTACTAAAATCATTAGAAATTACAAAAAAAAAAAAAAACAAACTATTAATTACTTAATATTTTAGTTTTTTTCTTTATATATACCTTTCCCTTTCCCTTTCTTTTAGATATATATATATCAAAAACAAGAACGATAGAAAATTGGTAGAACCTACTTTTGAATTTATCTTTATATATAGAGATAAATATAAATTAAATAAAATATAAATTCAAAAGTAGGTTCAACTGTATTTTAGTATATATTCTTAAAAGAACAACTCTTGAGTAATTAAATGAAATATTCATTAAAAGTCTCTCTGAAAGTCTCTCTGAAAGAAGGCGAGACTTAATACACGCAAATTTGTGTGATCTTCTCAGCAACCGTTGGGATTGCTCTGAGTTGTTGGCAAGAATTGGCTTCAGAGTCCCGGCTTTTACCCTTAGATCGGGCTCCCTTTTTTATCTTGGCCCTGTCCGAACGAGAATGGGAGAAAACTCACCCATTTTCAAAATGATTTGGGAATATGCGAGGAGGGAGGCCGGACAATCTGATTAAGTGATTGTCATTTTATTGTAACTTTAATTGTTTTTATTTTTTTCGTTATTTTATTTGTTTTTTTTTCTGTTTTTTTATTTTTTTTTTCTCTTCATTGTGGAGTATTTTTGTTCTTCTTAAACATACAGTAGTATTATAGAATTTGTATAATTTACTGGTAATTTATTTTCCCTATAATTGGAAATTTATTTCTGTTGGGAATCTTATATCACTAAATAAATAAATAAATAAATAAATAAATAAATAAAATAAATTATTGAGTTAGTTATTTCAAGTGGTGTAGTGGCAAAATTTTCAGTGGCAGAACGCTAAATACATGACTTACCAATGGAGGGGGGGTGCCCCTCCTCCGGAAAATTTTAGAAAAATTAATGCCCAATTGCACCGTTTGACATTTATGCCTCCCTTTACTAAGTTTACTTAAACTAGCGTTAAACAATGCTTAACTCGTACAGTGCAATTGGCATAATAGTGAAATGATGCAATTCTAGACTATGAACTACCCAAATCTTAAATCATTAACTTAATTTAAAAAATGCATAAATAATTTTAATTGCATTTGTTATTATTATTTTTTTTTTTAATGAGTGAAACCAGTGTGGCCGTTCCCACGCGTTCCTTCTCCAATACACCCCTGGTTATTTCTGTTGCCTATCATCCAGCCAGGGGCGTATATGATTTTTTGGAGAATATTCAAAGTTCCTTCTTCCATACACAAAAATATTTTGAAAATACAATAGGCTTATATATTTCGTATAGTGTATTTTGTTCAAAGGGCCCTATCAAAGCTAATATTTTCATTCATATTTTTTTTATCTAAACTTTTCCTTTCTATACGAGCCCCAAGGAACAAGGATTTTATTGAAATTTTTTGATATGTAAATATTTTCCTTTTACTACTTTTGTTTATACAAGGCTTTTCTCAAATATAGATGGGTAATTCCACACCAAAACAACATGGCACTACATGGACCCATTTTAGATTCAAAAATGCCATCCAAATGCTGATTCCTCATGGCAAACTGATGATAAGTTGATAGAAAGAAAAAAATTTTTGTGCACATTGTGGCCGTAAAAGTCAAAATTAAAATTTCACTCATTTTCAAAGTTCCAGAGTACAATTTTGGAAATTTGTTTACAGTTTGAATAGTTTAATGAAAAAAATTGGTTTCGAGCACTATTCCTAAGGGAAATTGTCCGTAGAATCCAAAAATCACCGAAAAATCCGAAAATTTTCACATCTAATACGAGAAATTTACGAATTTGTGATTTTTAAGGTGTTTTTTTCATTAAATTATTCCCGAAAAACATATATTTTTAAAATTACTTTTCCATGCTTAAGTTACTCTAAAACATGTGTACTTTGATGGGGTTTAAATATTTTTTTGGGGAAAGCATGTTTAGTAGGTCAAAATTGAGAAAATTCAAAAAACATGTTTTTTTGTGATTTTGACTTCTGCATTCTTTATTAATTTTTATATGTTGTCTATAAGTGTACGACTTTTTGAGTAATACCATTTTATTCTCCATTAAATTCTGTATAATTAAGAAAAAAAAACGTACCAATCCAATGATCTGGGACAATGTTACAACTCTTTAATAGTTCAAATTCACTTAAAGTCATCTCAAAATGTTTTAGTTTTTCATTTTCGTAAAAAGAAACAATTATAGTTTTGGGAAATAGTTCAAACAAGTTTTAAAATGAAAGACCAGCATAAATTTTAAGTTTTTTTTATTGTCGTATGCCAAACAATAATTCGTATCGGTATTCACTTTTTTGCATTGAATGATGTGACTATTTTTTGGAACAAATTCATGAAAATTGCGTGTCCCAGGTACGGTGAATGCTTTACTAGCTCCTATGTCTCGGATTGCATCAACATCTTTTTTCAACACGTACATTATTTCAGCGATGGATGTCCAGGTCAGTACAAAAACTGCAACAATTTCATGTACGTCATCATCGCTGAAATAATGTACGTGTTGAAAAAAGATGTTGATGCAATCCGAGACATAGGAGCTAGTAAAGCATTCACCGTACCTGGGACACGCAATTTTCATGAATTTGTTCCAAAAAATAGTCACATCATTCAATGCAAAAAAGTGAATACCGATACGATTTATTATTTGGCATACGATCTTATCAATAAAAAAAAACTTAAAATTTATGCTGGTCTTTCATTTTAAAACTTGTTTGAACTATTTCCCAAAACTATAATTGTTTCTTTTTACGAAAATGAAAAACTAAAACATTTTGAGATGACTTTAAGTGAATTTGAACTATTAAAGAGTTGTAACATTGTCCCAGATCATTGGATTGGTACGTTTTTTTTCTTAATTATACAGAATTTAATGGAGAATAAAATGGTATTACTCAAAAAGTCGTACACTTATACACTGTAAAAAAAAATATGAATTTTCATTCATATCTCATAAACTTTGGTGGTTTAATTTTAATAGACCTAGGATATGAGTTAAAATTAATATACAAGTATATGAATAAGTATCGCTTTAAAAAAAATATGAATTTTCCTTCTTTTTTCACATACTTTCGTAGTTTAATTTTAATACACCCAGAATGTGAATTAAAATTAATATAAAAGTTTATGAACAAATTACCAACTTTTAAACTTATCTTTTTCTTTGTGTGCCGCCAAATTTTGAAATCGTTAAAAGTGTACCGCGACAAGTTGAGAATCACTGGTCTAAACGTTCTCAAATAACTCGACTACCTCAAGGAATTTTTATTAATATTATTTTATAATTATTTTAAGTAAATTTGAAATTATTCTATTAAAATTTATCTCACAAATCTAAATTTATTAAATTCTGGTTTGAAATTCGCGCTCTAAACTATTTAAATATTTATGAAGTCATACTAATTAAATAATTTTTATAAAGTAATTCAACTAAATAGCTATAGAAATTAAAATTAAAATTAACAATTTCACCAAAATAATTAATTTTAAAATATACAAGAAATTGGTTAGGTTGGCACCAGGTTGGCACCAAATTCTGTTTTTGAAGTAGCTGATTTAACGCATAGATAATTGAACGTGTATTATTATTTAAAATGAAATATAAATATTTAATCAATATATTGAAATAGGAACATTTTACTAACAAAATCGTAAGTATTGAATTTGAATTTTTTCATTGAAATTTTTTTTTTCTCAATTTCAAATCAATTATTGTTTGTCATTTTTCAGGTGAGGTTAGTCTCCAACCAGGGAATAAACTCCAATCATACTGCAATGGAAATGTAACTCTTTATTACTTCTCAAAGAAGATGAAAATCGACATATTTTTTGTATTAAATTATTAAAATGATTTGTATTTGTGTTTAATTTACTTGGAAATGTATAAAAATTTATTTTTTGATACAAATTTATTATTTTAATACTTTAATTTGTTTTATTATTTAGTAAAATTGTATATTTTAATATAATATAATTTTTTTTTTAATAAATAAAAAATAAAATAAATAAAAAAAACTATTATTTCACCTAGACCACTCACTTTCCCTCAAAAGTATAAACTCGTAAGGACTTTAATTTTTGTTTATTAAAGCTTTTGTGGTTTGAAATATTATTATTAGGAGAATTTTTAATTATAGACCACATATTTGTATTAAATATTTATTAAAAATATATATATTTGTACAGTATTTATATATTTTTAATAAATATTTAATACAAATATGTGGTCTATAATTAAAAGTTCTCCTACTTTCATTTTTCACAAAAAAGTATATTATTTCTCATAAACCCGTAATTTAAATTTCATATACCAAAAATGAATTTATTCACATACCCGAAAATGAATTTTTTCATATACCCGAATATGAAAAATTTCATATCTGGGTTTGTGAAAATTGATTTTTGGTATATGACCTTTCTCATATACCCAAAATGAATATTCATAAACAGTTTGTGTAACAGACTTCCTATACATGTGTATGAATCTGGCTCGAAAATTTTTAACAGTGTAGGCAACATATAAAAATTAATAAAGAATGCAGAAGTCAAAATCACAAAAAAACATGTTTTTTGAATTTTCTCAATTTTGACCTACTAAACATGCTTTCCCCAAAAAAATATTTAAACCCCAACAAAGTACACATGTTTTAGAGTAACTTAAGCATGGAAAAGTAATTTTAAAAATATATGTTTTTCGGGAATAATTTAATGAAAAAAACACCTTAAAAATCACAAATTCGTAAATTTCTCGTATTAGATGTGAAAATTTTCGGATTTTTCGGTGATTTTTGGATTCTACGGACAATTTCCCTTAGGAATAGTGCTCGAAACCAATTTTTTTCATTAAACTATTCAAACTGTAAACAAATTTCCAAAATTGTACTCTGGAACTTTGAAAATGAGTGAAATTTTAATTTTGACTTTTACGGCCACAATGTGCACAAAAATTTTTTTCTTTCTATCAACTTATCATCAGTTTGCCATGAGGAATCAGCATTTGGATGGCATTTTTGAATCTGAAATGGGTCCATGTAGTGCCATGTTGTTTTGGTGCGGAATTACCCAGATAGAAATAGATATATAGACCCTATATATATTAATAAAAATTCCGGGGGGCTTGGACTTGTACCGATGATTTTCGGAGGACTCTCTCCTCCCTAATACACGGACCTTTCGATATATAAATATATTTCCAGGGACAAAATCCAAATATTGAAATTTCCGTTTTTACACAAGCCCTGAGGGGACGCCCAGGCCCACTCAATGCCAAAATTTCATTAAGTTTTTTCGTAACCTAAACATTTTTATTTTCTCTTACCTATGTATATATGTAATATATATATAGAGAGAAAGTATTGGTTTCATGTCAAAAATTCGATGTCGAGATTTTGATGGATCTTCACGTTTTGAGGTCCCCTGAATCCAAAAAAGTGGTTTTCGCGACATGGTCTGTCTGTGTGTCTGTCTGTCTGTCTGTGTGTCTGTCTGTGTGTGTTCAATTTTAAGCATGAAGGAATTGAGCTATGAGGCTGAAATTTTATATTTAAGTTAAACACCCCCGGGGACCGACCGACAAAATAAGCTTTTAATCAAAATCGGCCAAAAAGTACTAGTACTTTACTGATGTACTTTTTCAGTTTTTTTCGAATTTCTCAAAATTCGCTCTAACGATTTTGATTAAAATTCAAAAATCAATTATTTATTAGATGCTCTTTCAAATGTATATTCTCGTTTTGCCCTCAAAATTGTTTGAAGCACACTTTACTCTTGTGCTTCATAGGAAAGATAGGAGAAATGGTTGCCATGGTAACGGAATTTAAATCTTTTTCTTTTTATTAGATTAAAAATCAATTAGCCCTCGGGGCATGGCGTAGAGGTTAGTGTGCTAACCTCATATACCAAACGTCGCGGGTTCGGACCCCAGGCAGTCCGATGATTTTATTTAAGCCAATTGGATACCAAATGGCTTAAATAAGAATGCCTGGACCCCATATATATATAAATTAATCAATAACGGATATCGTCTAAAGTCTTAAATGGCCTGAGTTGCCGAAAAGACTGTGTGAATGTGTGTGTGAGTGTGAGTGTGAATGAGAAAAAAGTGTGAATGTTTTTAAAAAAAAAAAAAAAAAAAAAAATCAATTATTATTTAAATTCCCATTTATTTTTATTTTATTTCTGCCTGTAATTGTTTCGGAGAAAACATATATATCTCTCTCTCTCTCACAAAATTATCTTCTCTCTTTCTACGCGTTTTAAACTTTCCACCTAATCTTCGCATTTGACCAATGTTAATTTCCTATAGGGATTTGTATGTTAATTTCGATTCAAAAGGGGGTCCCCTTTGGAACTTTTTACGCATTTAAAATTTATTTTTCCAATTCTTATGAAATTTTGTATTTATTTACGAATCTATATTGTGTATAAAATGTCCAAATATGGGATTAAAATTTTGAAAAATAACCATAGTTTATTTCAAGCAGTCAACATTTAAAATGCAAGTTTGAAACTAAGGTGCTATGGGAAACTAAATATATCTCGACACAAAAAATCTGGTGTGGCCAGCACGGTGCACAACTTTCTCTTACCGAAGGGTAAGAGAAAGTTGTGTGCTGTGCGCCAGTCACACCAGATTTTTAATATTACACGAACCCCGAAATTATTTTATTCCCCTAATAATATTAACGAATGTTTATATATTCCTTAATACTGACTGTATTTTCGACTGAAGTATAAGTTCAATTTGTACAACATAAATTTATAGACGAATAACGCTTTGAATTTATTTCGATTCAAATTGGAACAACATCTGCATCGGTGATTCTGTTTAGTAATATACATTATATCATAAAAAAGATGGCAAAATGCTAGTTGCAATTCATGAAAATAAATCGAAACCAAGTTTGTTGCTATTTCCTCGGCGGAGTTGCTTATTTTATGGACAGATGCCCGGGGAGCTCTTAACTGCTGCCAGAGATGCCAACTTGATAACCTCAATAGTTACAACTTGGAAGGATTTACAATCCGGACTCAATTTATTTCTATAATTTAATAACTTCAAAGCAGATTTAACTTGAATTAAAAACGACCATTTCTCCTTTATTCTAATCTTAGAATGACAATTATTTTTTGTTTATCTTTTATTTGCTTATTTCAATTTAAAGTCATTTGGATGCTGTGGTCATTTTGAATTAACTGTCTTCTAGAGATGATTTCCTGCGGCCTTTCAACTCTCTTGTTTCTGAGGGCCCAGGACTTTTCGGGGTCAGAGGCGGACTTGAAATGAAGCTACTGTTCGGGGATTTTATGGTTTAATAGTTCAAATAGTACAAATTAAAATATTTTTTAATAACTCTATTTTTTTAATCACTCTATTTTTTCTCACTCCTGAAGAGAATGAATTGTGTTAACCTCGAAAATTCCCCATTTGTTCAGCCTACACAAGTTAGATTCGTTTTGCGAAAACAAATTTTTTAGGCTCAGCAGTTCTCAAAAAGTCTATTGGCATGAAATACTCTTATCGATTTTTGTTTACCAAAGTACTACTTTCATTATACTATTGCATACATGGGTATTTATTTATTTACCCTATTTAAGAACAAATTTAATATGGGAAGGAAAAGTAAAAAAGATTGAAATCTGCTATTTCAACAAAGAATAAGTTTTTCTATTAAAAAAAATTTATGGCTCACCTAAAACAGTCATATTTTGATTGGCAGCTACAGTTTTGAAAGATGGTCCTTCCGTTGAAACCTCGCATCTGTAATTTCCACTCGTGTTGAACGATAATTTTGTCAGGGTGACTGACGTAAGTGGATTTTGATCATTCTGTAAGAAAAAAAAGAAAATAATTAATAAAACTCTCCTAAAAAGAAAGGCCACTATAATAATAAGCCTACTTAACCAGTTATAGGCTATTTTAAGATTTTCTAAACTTTACCCTAAACTGGACAAAACTCTTAAAAGCTTGCTATTAGATCCTTTTGATGTTTTCAAGGGATGCCAGTAAGAGCTTGAGGATTATATTGAATAATAATGATATTTATACAACGCCTTTGTAATGTTAACTTGTCTATTATACTTAAGCTGATATTATAATACAAATAAAAATGAAAGCAAATTTCATTTCTCTTTAAATAAATAAAATAAACAATGATCAAAGGAAAATAAAATAAAGGAAGAGAGATAGAAAAAAAGAATGTAAATGGTATTTTGTCCGCAATGAGAAATAGAGATGTTTGCTTTTGAGCTGCTTGTTGTTTATTTATAAATCATGTCTAATTTTGACTTGGTTCTCTAATTAAGCTGATAGGGAGAGCGTCCCTGTCTGTCTGCGAGGTTCCTATTCGTTGAAACGTGCCGATCATGTCCTATTGTGGATCAAACGGTGCCGATGAATATGCATTGCGCATATGATCACTCCAAACCAGAATGTCGATATCAGGGAAGTGGATAGTGAAATCGAAAGAGTATGAGAGAGAGAGCGAGAGAGAGAGAGAGAATAGGGATGCGACTCGATAATTAAATTTTAATTAATTTTTTAAAATCGAAAATATATGACAGCCCGCGCAGAGTATTTTCTCAATTAACTTCAAAAACATTTTATTAAATTCACACAATTCCAAGTATTTTTTTTTTTATCAAGTTCAAAATAGAATGGGCTTCAATTCATTAATGAAAATTTAGGATTAAAGATCCATTATTCATGCAAGAAGAAATTAGAAAGCATTCACAATGTGAATACCTGGTATACAAAATAAGAATATATGACTAAAAACACCATTTTCAAATTTAATAATTTCTAAAAAAAAAAAATTTTATTATTATGTTTTTGGCACAAACACTGGAGGCTTTTTGTACTTGATACCATTACACACAATTACAAGTTATAAATGCAATGTTCAAGTACAAAAAAAAAAAATTATTGATAATATGTGTAGAACTTTTAAGATATCTATGGAACTCTCTTCCGGTGGATGTTAGAACGTGCCGCACTCTTGCAGAGTTTAAGAAGATGTTGTTCCGGCTTCTGCTCTACGAATGAACTATTGTGATTGCTCTGCCAGGCCAACTGTGATAATGTCTAGTTAGACCTTTGGATCCTATTAAGGAATTTTAATTTGCTTTCATTTAGTTAATATTGTGATTAAGGTTAGTATAAAAGCCAAAAACTGTAATAGTATACCTGTTATTAATGGAGCATTTATAGTTCGAAGCTTTTTTTTTTTAATATAGAAGAGTCTTGCTAATCCAGACTTCGATACCGGCTAATCCGGCGTGTTGAAAAGTCACTTCTTCGCAATATTGCAGCAAAAAAGGGATAATTTAAGAAAACAAAGTGTCATTGGGAATTTTTTCATGAGATAAATATTAAATTTTTCATTATAATAAATGTTTCGGATAATCAGGCATATTCAGAATCCGGTATAGGACCGGTCCGGTTTAGGCCGGATTAGCAAGACTCCACTGTATTTATTTTAAAGCCATGGTTTTTAATATCCACTCTTAGAAATGAATAATTTTTACTTTTTAAAGAATACAAAATATTTATTTAATCTCTATATACAGTAATAAGATTTTAACACTATATTTCTCTCGAAACTATATTTTGGATAGGCCCTATAGAAGACGTAGCAGCCAAGGAAATTAAATAAAAGAGTTTTATTTAATTTCCTTGGCTGCTACGTCTCCTATATCCAATTTAAAGTCTAAGGCCAATTCTCATCGCTATTTTGTTTAAGAATACTTTTCAAGAGGCGTGGGGGGGGGGGGGTTGAAGTTCCATAACCAACCGTGCCAAAAAATTTTCCTAGTAAAAAATGATTAAAAATGATCAAGGGATACACACGCCCGCAGCAGGGACACTCACAGTAAATCGAAAATGTCCAAAAAAAATATGTGTCCCTTGTGCGGGCGAGTGTGTCCCTGATGTCGACGTATAAACAGGGCCGGAACTAGGAGATTTTTTAGGGCGAGCAAAATTTAAATTTGCCGCCTCCTCCTTAAAATTTTCTATACAAAATTCATATCATTTTACCTTTTTTTTAGTAAATCTTTCTTTAATTGCCGCCCCCTGATATTTTGCCGCCCGGGGCACACGCACCCACTGCCCCCCCCTAGATCCGGCCCTGCGTAAATCCCTGTGTCTCTCAAGGTTCACTATACTGCGGGCGTAAGTATCCCTTGATCATTTTAATCATTTTTACTCGGGTTTTCAATTTGACGAAAACTCGGATTGATAACTCCGAGCAATCAGCTTGTGGAACGTTCCCCAGTAGCCATCAGTACTTTGTATTCACAAATATAAATAAATAACTTCACCTCTATATGCACTCTGTAGTCTAAAAGAGCAATTAAATTTTTTTTTAAATTATTAATATGATAATTATCAGAAATATTTAAGCAAACTAATGATTGAACTTCACTTTGAGAGAATAAAATAGTGCCTGTATGTATGAATGTGTAGGTGGAGAAGCGGTTGGCTGGTTTTGCAACTCCTCAAACATCCCAAGTCTTTGCTTCGCTCTCTCTCTCTCGCCCATTCTGGTTCTTCAAGTATTTGAGGCGAGATCGCGTCAGAGTAAGGCCTTTAGGATTTATCACTCGAATCACTCCCCAATTTATCAAACGAATGAGAGAGAGAGAGGGAAACAGAGATGGCTTAATTGCCTATGGCTCACAGACTGCATTTGACAACACCCAGTTTTTGGATTATTTCAAAGTGATTATAGAAAACAATACAAATCGGAGCAGTTGATTAATTAAAAAATATCTATTTGTAACCTATATAACTGAAGGCTTTTTCTTTCATTAATTTTTTACTTTTTTCTATTTCTAGTCTAATTCAATTGAAATGAAAAAAAAAGAGGATAAATAAGGTCAAAGTTTACTGACTTTATTATCTACTATAACTGTAGTAGTATACTAGTTACTATTACTAATCCTTTTAAATAAATTGGGATGGGTCTAAATCAGTGGTGCCCAACCTTTTTTGAAGTGCGGCCCACTTTTATCGTAAAATCTTAAAACGCTGAGGTCCAGTATTTATATATAATTTTATATAAATAACTTATATATAATTTTAATCTTTTCGCGGCCCAGTTCCAATAAGCTCGCGACCCACAAGTGAGCCGCTGTCCTCGGGTTGGGAACCGCTGGTCTAAATGACCATAGATACCGAAAAAGACCTTAAAAGAAATTTAAATAAAATACTAGTCGCCATCTTGATTCTCTCTGACTATGTACTTTAGAGGGTTGCTGGTATACTTAATAATAAAGTATTGTTTTTTAGTTTAAGTATACTTACTCTACTCTTTACAATAAAGTAAGCAGAATACTTTATTGATTGGAATTCAAAAAATTTTGGTCGTAAGCATTTTTGGTACGGAATTATCTACTGCACAAAAATGGCAGCAATTATTTAATAAGACTGTTGATAATTTTTCAAACTTGTATAAAGTAATTTCATTTTTAATGTCTATTCCTGCCACATCAGCATTCACAGATAGTTTTTTCTGTGATGGCGAGACAAAAGAAGCAAAGCGTCTCTGAACCTTTGAAAAAATAAATTACTTATTTACTCTAACTTAAATATAGATTGTAAAGATGCTGTGGAATTGTTTAGCAATGATAATAATTTGATAAAACTTGCGAAAAGCAATAAAAAATATGTTTTTAAATATAATGCTAAAGAAAAATGATACTTTTACTTTTTTTTTATTTCCTTTAATCACCAATGTACTTTAATTGCATAAAAAGCTGGCAACTCTATTTAGAGGTGTCTTTTTTCTATTAATTATAAATAAATAAAAATCATCAGGTCATTCAAGTCAAATAATGTATTATAAAATAATAATAAAATCCATGCAAGCAAATTTACTGTCTTTTAATTCATTTATGATGTTTTTATTGCTTTATGGAGTTTGAAATCCATTTAAACTAAGAGGAAGTAAATATTTGCCTAGTTATGACCTAGTGACCTAGTTTAGAAATAGTTGTAAATTAGAATTCTCTTTTACTCTAAACATTAAAATAATACAAAAATATTTCTTACAAGTGTTTTGAACTCGGGTTTCTGGCTATTCAAAAAATAATTTTTTTAAATGTATGGAAATATATTCAAATGAAAGGTAGTAAATAAAATAAAAACCTGCACCCACTATTTCACATCCACGTCGTCGTGAAAGAAAAGACCGACCTATCTGATCAGAGATTCCAGATGTGAATTGGTGGATCAAAGTCCCCCTAACAGATTGCAACTCCCAGTTGTCTTTGTTCTTTGAGCCTTTGAGAGGAAGTTTAAGTGAAGTTGCCATAGCAACCAAAGTCTGACGCTAATACAATTTACTTCTCACCTTTTTTTTTTTTAACTTTAAAATTCAATTTGCTTAATTAATTCTGAGGCGACCATATATCCTGATTAAAATAAAAATAACATTAATTCAAATGAAATAAATATCGGGGGGATTGCGCCCTCATAAGACAGCTGTGAATTGTAAAACAGCAAATGATAATACGAGGGACGCCAAGGGAAACGGGCTCCGGGATTTCAACACAAAAAAGGAGGGATCTCTTCATTTCAATGCTAGATTTACGAGGTCTAAGCCCTTCCAAGACATTTTGCTATTCAGCAAGAAAATGAATGAAGGAAAATACCTTCAGATTAATTCTTAATTGTATAATTCACAAATCGAATTAGTTCAATTAAAACGAACAAAAAAAAGAAGGTAATAAGAAAATAGATCGAACGCATTCCAGTCATCAAATGTTTTATTCTTATTCATCTATTAGATGAAATATGAATGAAATTAAAATAGCCCAAAAAAATGTCATTAATACACCTAAATAATTTCTAAAATGAGGAATGCTTGGAATGTTGATAAACTTTATAAAGATAATTTAGCTTTGACCAACTCAGAAATTTATTGCCAACTTAAAGTGAATACAAACCGAGTTGCGCTGCGCGCCTTTACTAATTAGCTCTCAGACAATTAAGCAAAGCTTTAAAGCTATTGGCAACAAACCCTTCCTTCCTCGCAGCCTGATTTAATTGACTTCCTATTCAATTTTTTTTAATTTCAAATCGCAACTTACTTTGTGCTCTTTTACTAGCTCTAAAATAAATATAATTCTTAATTTTTTTTCGAACTCCCTGAATTTTGAGTATTTGGACCGTTTATTTTGAAAGTGGTGTAAGTCCATTAAAAAAAAAAAAAAAAAAAAAAAAAAAAGAGATATCACATAATTTATGCTTAAAATTAATGTAAATTTTCTATGTATAACTAGCTGTGGTATCTCTTTAAAATTCCCATGTTTTGTAAAATTGAGAATTATAAAAATTTCTTTTATGAATGTGAAAAAAGTATTGAGAATTTTTCCGGTTTGATCATATTGACAAATTTAATTTGAAAGTAAATGCCCCAAAACGTTGTCCTTTTACTTTATCGTCTAAAAAAAAAACTTTACACTATGACTATGACAAAGCCGAGGGAAGCAAGCAAGCATCTCTCCTTTTTTTTTCAATATTTAAATCTTACAATATAAACAGTAACTAAATAAGTTATGTGAAACAATAATATATTATTTCCACAGAGAAAATAAGTAAGAAATATGAGAAGCATAAAAAAGAAATAAAGTTTGTAAGATGGGAGCTCTTCTTAAAGAAGAGAGAGAGAGATGTGGCCATCAAATGAATTTATCTTAACCTTAAATATGAAAATATTATATTTTTTTTTTCTTATAATATAAAAAATTGTTTGAGTTTGAAAATAAATTTGTGGCGTTTGTTTCTAGAGTTTTTTTTTTAAATTAGTGTATAATTAATTACCTACTACTAGAATTACTTTTAGAGAAAACTTTTAATTTAATTAACTGCCGGTTGGATAAACCTCTCAAGGATGGAAACTGGTTTACAACATCCTAGAAGATAAATTACAAATATATTGTGTACATTCACACATAAAAGCGAAATTACGCTCTTTCTCTTATCCGAAAAAAACCAAAATTCTCAGGAATTTTACTTTTTCTTTTTATTTCCTATATTTATTTTAATTATTTGATTAAATAAAAATAGTACCAGATGAGAAGTGGTTGTAAACTTTGAATTGGATCTAGACTCTGCAGCCAAGGAATTAAATAAAAAACTTATTTATTTGTTAACAGTCGACGTTTCGGTCGCAAATCAGGACCATTAATTGTTAGAATACAAGATTAAGGCTGAACGCACACCAATTGAGCAAAACAGACCGAAACGTCGACGGTTAACAATAAATAAGTTTTTAATTTAATTCCTTGGCTGCAAAGTCTCCTAGATCCAATAAAAATAATACCTTCCAAGAAATTTACTTGGATTTTCTATTTCTACTACAATAGGACAATAAAAATATTTGAATTATTAAATTTTATCAATGAACAAAGAGCGCGGTCCGCAGAAGTCCCTCAGGTGCATCTTTTTTAGTGTTTCAGCAGCCAATCAGGGAGCAGTTTAGAAGCCTACTATAACTAGGCAATTACTTTTTACAAGCAGTTAATCAAAATAAATTTAAGAAAAGGGTATAATTTACTTTTTTATAGCCCATAAATAGAGTTGAAATGTTTTCCTTTACCCGCAAATTCATAATAGATATTAATGCATCTTTTATTCGATTTTAAGGAATAAATAACAATTTCCTATCTCATATTTTAAATGTCTCACAGGAAGGAAGAGTCTTATATAAAAAAGAGAAAGAGGAAATTAAATTTTAC
>JAKCPI010010734.1:0-57171 GCA_023213315.1 Euborellia annulipes
TAACTATTTATTTCTAGACTGGGATTGGGAGGAATTTAATGGCTTTAGTATATTAGGCCAGTAGTTTACCTTTGGGATTCAACTAGCATCATATCCCCCTTGGGTTAATCCATTTCAGTTTATTCATATTGCTAGCTTTCTATATCCTATCACATTAAAACTTTTATATTTACTAGACCTATAGCTAATTTAAAATAATATTATTTTTCCTTGCTCTAATAAGCAATCTACTACCTCTTCCAGTAAAAAAAAATTTACACTGAATATTAAGCATTAAGGATATAAGTTCAAACTGGAACTAATTAATTACACTGATTACACTTGGTTTTCTGGGCATGAGCGCCGTTAAAGCACTAACAAAAAAGACTCAGCGTTGATGTTGGGTCCATAAACTTGATCCTAGCTGGAGAGTGCTTCTCTTTTTCCTTGGATAGTGCTTTCTTTCAAGTAGAGTGCTTGAACCATATGACTTGATTTTAAAGTCGTCTTTTAAGCAACAGTAAAATTTAATTCATTTCGCTACTGGTCTAAAATATTTTGATTGAAATTAACCTATTTTTTTCAGTTAAGAAAATTAATCATTATTATTAAAAAACAAAAGGCCTATTCATATAACTTTTTTTTATCTCATTCATATAAATTACTGTATAAAAACTGTGGGTGCAAGTGAGAGAGAAAATCATCTGCTTAGAGCACAAAACCGGTTTGCTCGTTGGGAACAATCGACGCTTGACGTCAGTTTCTCAGAAACTATTAAAAAGCAATAAAATTAAAATTAGATTATATACGTTGAATATATTGCTCTATTTCTTTTACCATTGTCAATTTGAGGTAAGATAGTTGAAGAAAGCGAACAGATTTTTATTTATCAGAATATTTATTTAATCTAATCTAATGGCGATGGGCGTGACGAAATCGATCGCCATTAGATTAAATAAATATTCTGATAAATAAAAATCTGTTCGCTTTCTTCAACTATCTTACCTCAAATTAAAATTAGATTATTATTATATTCCCCAAACTGAATAAATCGATCCAATTAAAAATTAAGGTCGGGGGGGCCCGCCCCCCCCCGAAATTTTCCAAATACATATACCTATATAGGGATATACAGACATCAGAGGGACTCGTCCCGTGTGAAAAAATTGTGTTTCTTTAAAAAAAATTTTCCGCAGAAAAATTTTTGAGTTCAGCCCCCACCTCGAAAAAAAAATTTCTATATACGCCCCTGTGTATATGTATGTATTTTATACATACATATAAAATTAATATTTATTCACTCAAATATTTGAAAAACAAAATATTTAGACGGTTGAGCATAACGTAAATATTTATATAATTGTGGAGTGTCCATCTGTCTGTCTGTCGTATATGCCTGCCTATGCCTGTCGTATATAGGCCTATGCCTACCAGTTTAGTATGAATTAACTCCAAAATTTTCTTTCCATTCACTTCTTCTAAATTATTTATTCATTTCTGACTCAGATGTTATTTTGAAAATTTTATATAACTTCGAGGCGTTAATAGCCCGAAAAATCGCATCCAGTTTGATTAGGTTGCGAACAAAATTCCTATGGATTTCAAATTTTTTTAGAACCCAATATTGTTATGGGATATGGAAAATTCAGAGATAGGATATGTATAAATATAATTCCCTACATGTTTGATCTTTAAGATTTATGGATATTTTTCTTTTTATTGAACTGAAAAAGATGAAAATCTATGTTATTTTAAAGAATATAGCCTACATATTTTAGTAGATAAATCAATTCATCAGATAATATGAAAAATAGATAAAATATAATGCAGCTAACGAGAACATTTCATAATTTATATCATTATATATAATTTAAACATAAATTAATTTTGGTCAACAAACGTGTTAGGCTTATAATTAAAACATGATAGCTTATGTTATTTCCAACGAAGTTTTGATTAAAATTCAATTACAAATTCATTGCTAGGTCAAATCCATCTATTATTATCACATTAAGAATTGCATTTAAAACAATCAAATTTAAATTATATATTATCTAAAATATCAATAGTGACTTTTGTATTTTGAAATTTGTTGTAAATTGAGAAACCCCTTGCTGAAAAAAAATCGGTTCATTTCAATTAGTTTATAAAGACAAACATGTAATAAATATGGGGTATTACAATTCAAATATCCATTATTTCAACTTTGAATTGTTACCGTTGATGAGGATATAATTAATAATTGTTTATCATTTGTTAATTCAATTTTCTTTTTAATGAGACTTATGGTTTAGAATAAATTAATATTAGTTATTTAAATTATTTGATTTTTTTTAATGATAATATTATTCCATATTATCCTCTGAATTCAAAAAAGTGGTTTTTGCGAGATGGTCTGTCTTTGTGTGTGTGTGTCTCTGTGTGCGTCTGTGTGTGTCTGTCTGAGTTCAATTTAAAGCATGAAGGAATTGAGCTAGGAGGTTGAGATCTTATATTTAAGTTAGGCACCCCCCTGAGGCGTGAAAATACGCGAGTACTAGTACTTTACTGATGTATTTTTTAAGTTTTTTTTTGATTTTCTCAAAATTCGCTCGCACGATTTTGATTAAAATTCAAAAATCAATTATTTTTTAGATGCTCTTTAAAATGTATATTCTCATTTTGCCATTGAAATCTTCTGAAGACCACTTTACTCTTCTTATACTTCATAGGAAAGATAGGAGCAATGGTTGCAATGGTAACAAAATATAAATAAATATTCTCCCATGTTTATAAATTTTACATCTTGAATCAAATGTACTGTACTGTCGGAAACCAGAAATTGTTAGGACTGTCTTCGAGAAAGCTGTCCTTACCAACGTATATTGTTCGTTTAATGGTATAAGATTAATACGTGGAATCAATTGCTGTTAATTTATTTTAGAAAATGAATTTTTCCAACGTATTTGTTCTTATACTTATTATTATTTTTCTGATGTTAAATATATGGATAATTGTCCTTATCTATTGATATTTATTTGATTAGCATACTAATGCCAGGAAAGTTTGGAAATCCTGGGTTCGATTTCTGGAGGCCATGGGACGTGTTTAGAATTATAAATTTCTTGCTCACTACAAAATAGTGAGAAACAAAGAGTGAAAGACCACTATTATTATTATTATTATTATTAGATTAAATTCATATCATAAATCATAAATATTGAATATTTAATTAGGGCGCTAAGGTTTGTTGGATTTTTTATTTCATTTTAATTCTAATTAAAGCCCATTAAACAAAGAGGGATTCAGGTAGTGAATGTACTCGATTCAACATCAAATAACGATTCATCTAGCCCATTGAACCGACCTGTGATCTTCTCGCGATCATGTCACCATAATCCTTCTCTCCACGTGGCTACATTATAAACAGACATTAATCCTGACGTCAATCAGATTTTTCTTTAAAAAAAAAAAAAAAATTTATCAAAATCCGAACAGAGACAGGTCATTAATTGAAAACTGAGCAGTTGACACCAATGACAATAGTGGTGAGTCATCGAGAGAGTGTTTTGAATAATGGTGGATTTTTCACTTAATCTATCTGATAATAATATATATTAAAGGACCAAATACTGATGATTATTAAGAAAATATAATGGTGGTTGTTTTGACGTTCTAAAAAATACAGTATATTTATTGTAGAAGCGAATTATAAAAATCTGGTGTGACTGGCGCACAGCACACAACTTTCTCTTACCTTCGGTAATCAGACAGACACACAGACAGACCATGTCGCGAAAACCACTTTTTTGGATTCAGGGGACCTCAAAACGTGAAGATCCATCAAAATCTCGACATCGAATTTTTGACATGAATCCAATACTTTCTCTCTCTATATATATTAACATATACATATAGGTAAGAGAAAGTAAAAATATGAAAAATATATATTTTTTAATAACAGAAAGGATCATAAAAAAAATAATTAAAAAAAAAAAAAAAAATTTATTTTGGCCGACGTTTTGGGTGCAAGTGCCCTTCCTTGGAATCAATAACTGTTGTATGACAACCCTTTAGGCTTTTGCTTTATTGTCAACTTTGATATTTTATATATCTAATTAAATTGCAGCTAAATTTAATTACAACTCATGTTTATTTTATTTACTTGAATCCTCTAAAACGGTAAAATAATCTAAATTCATATTCATATCTCATCAGTAGGACTCTGAGTGATATGCACTAAAAAACTAAAATATACATTTTTTACTTTCTCTTACCTCTATATATATGTTAATATCTCTCTCTCTCTCTCTCTCTCTGTGTGTGTGGGGGTGTGTGTGTGTGTGTGTGTGTGTGTGAACAAAATATCTCAAGAACGAAAAGAGCTAGAAGGTTGAAATTTTATATTTATGTTAGGCACCCCCATGGGACGTGACACGAAGCTTTTGAACAAAATCGCCCCAAAAGTACTAGTACTTTACTGATATAGTTTTTCAGTTTTTTTTGATTTGCTCAAAATTTGCTCCAACGATTTTTTTTTTAATTCAAAAATCAATTATTTTTTAGATTCTCTTTAAAATGTATATTCTCATTTTGTGATTGAAATCTTCTGAAGACCACTTTACTCTTGTACTTCATAGGAAGGATAGGAGAAATGGTTGCCATGGTAACAAAATATAAATATTTTCCCATACTTATAAATTTTACATCTTGAAAATCGAATGTACCCTACTGTCGGAAAGTAAATACATGTCGACACAAAAAATCTGGTGTGACAAGCACAGTACACAACTTTCGATTACCGAAGGTAAGAGAAAGTTGTGTGCTGTGCGACCAGTCACACCAGATTTTTTTTAACACTCACACTTTTTTCTCATTCCCACTCACACTCACAAATACATACACACAGTTTTTTCGGCAACTTAGGCCATATAAGACTTTGACGATACCCGTTATTATTTATAATATCTATTGGAAGTACAGGCATTTCTATTTAAGCCATTTGGATACCAAATGCACTGCCAGGGGTCCGAACCCGCGACTTTCGGTATATAAGGTAGGCACGCTACCAACTATACCAAGCCCGAGGGCCGAAATATGCACAAACAATATGCATTTTAAAAGTAAATATGATTTATTTGTATCCTATATATTGTATCCTTAGTTGTTTGTAGACTTATTTATTTGTAACTTTTATATTGTATCCTTATTTGTTTATAGTCATATTTATTTGTACTCTTACAAAAATTGTACTAAGGCATGATGGCTCTGCCTTTTGCCTAATAAATAAAAAAAAATAGAGAAACGAAAAAATTTGTGTCGATTTAAGCAAAGTTTCACTTTAAAAAAGAAAAAAAAAAGTAAATATGCAGTTAAAATATACATTATATGGTAAACCCATAATATCAAATGCTTGATAGGTTTAAACAGACAAGTTAACTCTAATTTATTTAATGTAAAATAAATGTTTGCAGTTTATTTTTAAAATAAATTTAATACAGTAGAGCCTTGTTAAACCGAACTTCGATACTCCGGCATGCCGGCTAAACCGGCGTGTTAAAAAGCCACTTCTTCGGGATATTCAGCAAAAAAGGGGTAATTTTAGAAAACTAGGTGTCTTTTCAGATTTTTAAGAATAAATTTTGCATTATATTAAATGTTTCGGGTAATCCGGCATTTTCAGAATCTGGCCAAGAGCCGGTCCCGTGTCGGTTGGGATTCAATTGAAATAAATTTAACGGGACACTGTCCCAAGTTAAGACAATTATGTAAAATTTTACTAAAAAAACCAGAAAAACATTGAAGTGAAAATGAGGGTGAAATCGAACTTGACCAATTGAGTAACTTGTCAATTGCGATAATAACAAGGAAATTGGACTATACAACTGTATAAATTAAGAGGAACAGATAATGTGATATATCAGAAAAAAATCTGCTCTTTTTTCGTTGAAGTTTTATAATTTTTAATTAAAAACACCTTGAAGATTTAGGGAAAAGCACAACAACACTCCAAACAAATGCCCTCGGGGCTTGGTGTAGAGGTTAGAGTGCTAACCTCGTATACCAAACGTCGCGGGTTCGGACCCCAGGCAGTCCGATAATTTTATTTAAGACAATTGGATACCAAATGGCTTAAATAAGAATGTCTGGACCCCATATACTGTATGAATATTAAATAAATAACGGACATCGTAAATGTCTTATATGGCCTGAGTTGCCGAAAAGACAGTGTGAATGTGTGTGTGAGTGTGAGTGTGAATGAGAAAAAAGTGTGAATGTTTAAAAAAAAAAAAAACTCCAAACAAATGAAATCACAGGGATGCCCGATAAAATAGCTTCATTACCAGGACTGCAAAAAATCATCATAATAAAAATTTTCCGTTTGTCCCAAGTTAGGTATATGTCCCATGTTAAGGTATTTGACTGTTTTTCTATAAGATTCTTGGTAGATATAATAATTTTTTTTTTTTTTTGCTACCACTCAATTTTTATAGTAGAGGTCTTTTAACGTGAACTCTTAAATCGTTAGTCAAAAGGAGAATGACCCATCTCAATATGATAAAGGAGTAAAGGTGTTTTGCATAATTAAATACTTTGCTTTTATAAAGAGAAAAACAACTTGGATCAATGCCCAAAACAAGTACATTTCATATGTGATTGTATTAAAAAACAGTCAATATAAAAGCATAAAGTCCACTAACAAAGCTATCTACTCGAATGTAGGAGGGGTATGGAGAGGAGATCAACTAAGGAACCCCAAGAGGACTTTTGGTTGAGAATTAATCGTGTCTGGAGCAGCCAGCCCTTCGATTCGAGGCCCTCAAGGGTTAATATTACAATCACAAGAAGCAACGAGTCTTATGCAGGTCACGGGGGCGAATCTCTTTGTCGAAGGGCCGCCTTTGGCTTTGGCTTTGCCCTTTTAGCAGTCCGAAGGCAATCCGAGCTGAGATGATAAGACTCAGATACAAGCTTCTGCCAAAGTTTATCTATTGGGATATCAGGAACGACGTTTTATGATATGGATCCAGCGTACATCTTCAGTTATTAATTACGTGGTGAGAAAAAAATATCAACTTCATTTTAACTTAAATAAGAAAAATAAAAACGAATAGTTTTCAAAATATATTTTTTGTTCTTTTGATAAATGTTTCAGAAAAATAATATTTCTATTCTATTTACTTTAAAAAAATTTCCAATCAATTGAAATAATTAGAGACGGGGTCTGCCTTAGATGCCGTAAAAAATCATAAAATGTCGGTATCTATTAATCTTTATTTTGACAAAATTTAAAAAAATGGAAAAATTTTTTATTCCTGACGAGTAGGACTCGGATTTTACATATGATTTTTTAATCGCTTCAAATTTTTTTTTATCTGGCCGTGTTAGGGTATCAGGACCGATCCTTATTTTGCATATAAATGCATATTTTGAAGTTTAAGTGCATGTTTTGCATATTTAGCGATTTAAGCTAAATTTTGCATATTTGTGTGATTTTTATTTCTCTTTTATTGGCAAATAAGAAAATAATTTAACAAAATTTTTGAGACAGAGGTAGGCCAGAGGTTACAAATCTTTTTTTACCTCCCACCCCACCCTCTCACTGTCAAACATATCGAGAAAATTTAAGGAAATAATTAAAATATATTTAAAATAAAATAATATTTTTCATGAAAATTATTATAAAAAATAAAAATAAATAAATACAGTAGAGTCTTGGAAAATTTAGAGTAGAGAGATTTTTTCTTCGTCTTCTTTTTTTTCAATGAAGAAAAATGAACTAAGAAAGGAAAAAAGAAAGAGTAATTTAGTAAATTATAAAAAATAAATGATTAGAATGAGAATGGAAATGAAAGTTTTTGAAGTTTTTATATTTGATATATATGTAGTCGATATCACCATTATATAATGGTGGTTGCAATGGTTGGTGCAAGATGTAGGCTGAGTGTATGAATGATTAAAAGAGTGTAAAAATGTGAAAGATGAATTAGAGTAAAGTTGAATTGTGGATAAAAGAAGTTGAAGTCATAGAAGAAGACGTTAAGTCATAAAAAACAGGGGGGTCTGGGGGGCAAAGCCCCTAGCTAGCTTACAAGAGCGAGCGAAGCGGAGCGATTGTAATCTAGCTCGCTCTTGTAAGCTAGTATAATATAATTTTTTTTTTAATAAATAAAAAATAATAAATAAAAAAAACTATTGTTTCACCTACACCACTTTCCCTCAAAACAATAAACTCGTAAAGACTCATTTTTCACAAAAAAGTATATTATTTTTCATAAACCCTTAATTTAAATTTCATATACAAAAAATGAACTTTCATAAACCCGAATATTAATTTTTTCATAAACCCGTATATTAAATTTCGTATATGGATATGTTCATATACCAAAAATGAACTTTCATAAACCCTGATATGAAAATTTTCATATGCGGGTTTATGAAAAATTCAATATACGGGTTTATGAAAGTTCATTTTTGGTATATGAACATATCCATATACCCATATTGAATATTCATAAACAGTTTATGTAACAGACTTCCTATACTTGTATATGAATATTGCTTGAAAATTTTTAACAGTGTATTTAATTTTAAATTTTTAAACATCCGCCCCAAAAAAAGATACTTTTAACCGCATATTTTCTCCTTGCGAGGTCTTCGCAATCGCTCACACCTCACCCGCTTTATCCTATATATTTATTTTTTGTAGAGGGATGTTTTTAAGGAAGGGTGAGGGGGGTCACACCTAACTAAGAAAAATGGCATTGACATGTTTAGCACACATGAAAAATAGTAATTATAGTTGAACTGCAGTTTTCTATTTTTTTCTAGCTTTGAGTCATTAATTTGATAAAATTTCTTGTTTGTAGATGGCCGTAAGGAAAATCAAATATTAATTCTAAGGACAGTGGGCCAAAAAATAAATACTTCTGCGTATTATCCGTTTATAAAATTTCTTTACACTCATTTAGAATATAGAGTACCTACTTAAGATTATTAAATTTTCAAATAAAATTCTAAAATTTGTATTGCAATATTTTATAACAATAACAATCATTTAAAGATTAATACTAATTCTCTTATAATTTAATCAATGATGTGTTGATTTACAAATGAATTCATTTTGTATCCATTAGGTGTGACTAATACCAACTATCTCAGCTTAAGCTAATAGAGCTATTTGTCCAGGTTGCAGATCAGAATCGCCATATGACCTTCGAACAGTAGAGAGATACCTCGTTTTACAAGCTGTTTGCACAAAGTTGGCGAATTCATGCATGTATATCTGACTCTTGACCCAGGTGAAAGCCAAAGCTGTTAGTGAATGCGAGAATGATCTGTGTACAAATTCATTAGAATTTCAACAGAATACTCCAATTATTTTATATATTTACTTTACCACAAATTATCATTATTTTACAATTAGCATTTAATTCAATTTCTTCTTTGGAAATACCAAAATGTGGAGTTAATCTAATATTCTTGCTTGACAGAAAGTTTGAGAACCTCAGTTAAAATTTAATCCAAACAAGAGAATATGCATCAACTAATATAAATAAAAAATAATATTGTTAGAGTTTAATAAAATTATGAAAATAAATAAGCCATAAATTTATAATAATAATATTATATTAGGAGAATTAAATTATGTTAGGACCGACTTTTTAGTAAAGGTTTCAATTTCAGCTTGCAAATCTTCTATTGAATACAATATATAGATATTATGTCACTTGCTTTATTATTTAAGGGCCAGTGATTCGCAGTTCTGGGCCATAAAATTAATTTAAATTGTAATTGTTAGTTGTGTTTTGTGCTTGTTACACCAGATTTTTTGAGTCGACTTATACACTGCCCCGCAAAAAAAGTGGCGCACTTTGTTTCTTCTTAAAAAGACCTATTTTACTCTACCTTAATGATACTGAAATTTATTAAACATTTAATATGAAGTATCTTATACATTTCTAAGTAAATTTAATACAAATCCAGGGGCGGCGCGTCCACTAGGCCAACTAGGCGGTCGCCTAGGGCGGCAACCTGGAGGGCGGCAAAAAGGGAAAAAAAAATTTTGGTTCCACAAGCGGCACCCGAAAAAAAATTTTGTTCCGCGGGCGGCAAAAATTTATCGTCTCTAAAAAACAGGTAAAATATTTTTTCGGACGGGAAAAAATTTTGGTTCCGCGCAAGAGAAAATGTTCCGCGGGCGGCGCACGGGAAAAAATTGGTTCCGCGAAAAAAAAAAAAAAAAAATTTCGCAGAAAAATTTTTGAGATCAGGGAAAATTTTAAGGGCAATTTAAATTTTTAAAGTTTTTTTTTTTGGGGGGGGGGGGCGCAAAAAAAATATCTTGCCTAGGGCGGCAGAATAGCTTGCGCCGGCCCTGTACAAATCCATATCATTTTAATAAATAATTATAATTTAATCAAAACAAAAACAAAAATGTTGGAATATTTTTATTAACGCCAAATTTTTAATATTTTAAAATAATCTTTCCTTTTCAGTTTTTCTCTGTTCTATTTATTGAAAATTCTTATAAAAACAAAATTTTTAATTAATACCCAACAAAACATATCGAGAGTATGTTGATTTGTCTCAAAAATTGAAAATACACATATTTTTCTTTATTTTATTGTATTTGTATTTAGTTTCCGACAGGAATGAAAAAATCATGTGAAATTTATTCACTAGAACCAAAAACGACTTTTCTATCGAACTATTTTGGGACCATTATCATGCTTTTAAGTTCAATTAAAAAAAAAAAAAAAAAAAAACAAGCTCTTATATAGCAGAAGTCAGCAACCTGCGGCTTACGAGCAGCAAAGGGCTCTTTGATAATATTTGTGTGCACCTAAATCAAGTTGATGAGGAATAAAATTTAGATAATATAATAATTATATTTTATTTTAACACTTATTTAATTTATACTTTTTTATTGAAGTTAGATCCTGACGATGGTCTCGAAATAGGAGCGAAACGTCGCTTTTTTCTGGGAGAAAAAAATCCGTTGTTCTCTTTTTCTCTATTTGGCTATAGATATCTTCTCTTTTTTCTGTATATAGGCCTACTAACATTTTTGCATTCAGAATTTTCCCCATTTTATTTATTCATAACGGCTCAAAGAGCCCATCCACTTCCCTGGTATCAAAATTTTCAACCGATAAATATTTCTTAAATATACAACCAATCCTTCGGAAATTGTATGAAATTATGAAGAAATTCTACCGTTAGAAAATTTGTGAATAATATCTTTTTCAAGATATTTTGATCTTAAAAAAAAACTTAATTTTCAATATTAAAAATATTAATCCTTCCTCCTGAAGCAGAGATAGATTTGCTTTATGATCTGAGTCAGTGCTCCGCTTCCTCCTGACTTGAAAAAATAAATTACAGGTCACGTATGAAAAAAATATTGTGTATAATTTGTCATCTCAAGAGAAAATTCTAATTATGAGCTTATTAAATTGACCTAAACAAACAAAATATTTCTCTTTTTGAAATTAATTTTAACTCAGGAGATAAATTTATAATCACTTTGGAGAAAAATACGTTAAAATAAATTATTCTAAAAACAAAATATTTACGTGCAGAGATGTTTATATTTCAATCAAATTCCCATTAAACTTTCTATCCCTTTTTCAATTGAACTCATTTCAATTTGAATTAAATTATGTTCAATCAATAAATATACAATAATAATATCCAAATTGAATGCTTTGTTATTTTTCATTTTTTTTTTATCTGTTTTCGTTCATTTCGGCAATTCGATATTTCATTTTGACCTCTCCTGCTCTATTACTTGCGTGTTTGTATGAATTTTTTTTAATTCAAAAGGCTGTTTTGAGCCTATACCACCACAGAAAAACATTTTGATAAAGTTTCTTCATTATTATAATCATGAGCAATTATAATCCTTGGAACGTACATTCTAATGTTTAGTTTTCTAAATAAGCTGTATGTCTCCTGCTGTGTGTATCTCCGAATAAATAAAACAAAAAAGAAACGGTTTTAAATTCCTAAAAAAAAGCTACAGCAAAAAGGAGTCTTCAGAATATACTATTAAATTCATCCTCTAAGGTTCACTAAGCTGACCTGCTACGGGCGTGTGTATTCCCTCGATCATTTTTAATTATTTTTACTCGGGTCTTTTCGGCATCTTAGGCCATATAGACTTTAAACGATACTAATATTATTTATATTTGGGTCCAGGCATATTTATTTATACAATTTGGTTTCCAAATAATTTAAATTCATCGGGCCGCTTGGATTCCGAATCCACTCCCCTTTGATTTTAAATAATCAATATTGACATTTGTCAACACCTCTAACCTCTTGGCCACTGGGAAGAAGGGAAGAAAAGTTAGCTTTTCATGTAAAATTATTTTTAATTATTTCCATTTAAGTTCAGATGAAGAGATGGAGTTTACTAAATGAGTGTGTATCTCCCAATAAATAAAACAAAAAAGAAACGGTTTTAAATTCCTAAAAGAAAAGCTACAGCAAAAAGGAGTCTTCAAAATAAACTATTAAAATCATCCTCTAAATTTTTCAAAAACGAATTTCTTTCCCATATTAAATTCTCCTGTTCTTATTTTTTGTTTGGGAACGAATATTAAATACTAAAATGTTAATTAGGAGTCAAAAATATATATTATTTTTTATTTTTACTTTAAACTAATAGTTTTTATTTTTCTTTTTTTTAAAAATCATTTTCGGCTACTGCGGTCATTGGGGGTTAGAATTTTATTTATTTTTAAAATACCAGTACTTTACGCCGATGGCTACTGTGAGACATTCCAAACCCTGATAGCTCGGGGTCACCAATCCCATCGCTTAACCTCAACGATTGTGGTGACTGTTGCTCTTCTCCGTTGCCAGGCATAGTTTTTAATTAGTCTTTTATTTTTATTATATACAGATTCAAAAAGTGTTTGTTAGGTATTTCATAAATTTAAATAGAATTCCTGCCGTCAAAAAAAGTGAAGCAAACACAAAATTTTCAACTTCTGGACCACATCCGATATGAAAATGGACATATCTCTGTTTACCTTAGCTAAATCAAAGCCTGTTCGGCAAAGCGTGGCGGAAAGACCAAGCAAAAGCCCAATTGCCATATTGAATTGTAAAATATAAATTACATATCAAAATGATGAACGGCCGAAGCGATATTGAAACGACCAGTGGGGGTGGTTAGTGCGGGTTTCGAACCCCGATAAATCAGTTGGCACAAACCGGCCAAGGGGCGGAGCGCCTGTCATGGTCGTCGCGTGGCTCCCGACAACAACAACACAACAACAGCCGTTGACTGACCCTTTGCCGAGGCCCTACGGACAATGAACGAACCATTTGCAAAAAAAAAAAAACCGCAAATTGAGTTGCTAAATAGACACAAAGAATAAATATAAATAATTAATCAACCTTTTAGTGAAATTAAATTTTTTTTATTCAATTCTATGCCAAATAAATGGAAATCAAATTATGCTGGAGAATATTAAAGACTTCCTTGATTTAAAATCGAAACAGAACAACCAATTATTAACAGGAAGGACTTATTTTTGTTTCTGTTGTGTTAAAATTTTAAAACCTTGGTGATAGTTTTGTATAAAAAAAACTTTGTTTGGGGGGTAAATAAAGACAACTTAAGTAAATAAATGAACCATATCAAAAGATACCGATGGGTTGTTGGAATGACAGTGATCATAAAAAAATGTCTTGAAGAAAACAACTAGAATCGAATCGGTCGAAACGTCGACAAAATTTAACACTTTTTACTTTTTCTTACCTCTATATATGTTAATATATATAGAGAGAAAGTATTGGATTCATGTCAAAAATTCGATGGCGAGATTTTGATGGATATACACGTTGTGTGGTCCCCTGAATCCAAAAAAGTGGTTTTCGCAACATGGTGTGGGTATATCTATGTCTGTGAATAAAATACCTCAAGAAGAAAAAGAGCTATGAGGTTGAAATTTTATATTTAAGTTAGGTACCCTCTGGCACTTGATAAGAAGCTTTTGAACAAAATCGATTTTCTCAAAATTCGCTCCAACGATTTTGATTAAAATTGAAAAATCAATTATTTTTTAGATGCTCTTTAAAATATATTTTCTCATTTTGCTCGCAAAATTGTTTGAAGACCACTTTACTCTTGTATTTCATAGGAAAGATAGGAGAAATGGTTGCCATGGTAACAAAATATAAATATTTTTCTATGTTTATAAATTTCACATCTTGAATTCAATTTAACCATACTGTCAGAAACTAAATATATGTCGTCACAAAAAAACTGGTGTGACAAGCGCAAAACACAACTTTCGATTGCCGAAGCTAAGAGAAAGTTGTGTGCTGTGCGATTAGTCACACCAGTTTTTTTAATGTCTCCTCTTTTGCTTTTCTTATTTTCACTGTACCACTGGTAAAAAATATTTTACGCTTAGCAGCCCATAATTTTCTTAGGCTTTCTGACTTTCCTTCTCAGATCTTCGAATTAGAGATGTAAAGGTGTCTTATTGGTTTAATTTATAGTTTGCCGACTGATTGCTTCAAGTAGACTATTACAAATTACATGTAATATTGATGGATAACACTAATACCATCGGCCATCGATGACCTAACACAAGCATCTCCCTCGAGGCAATCCAGAGAGGGACAATCTATCAGTAAATTCTCCATATAGACCTATAACTAAAATCTGTTGACGTGACAACGTCTTACAAATCATGTGTCTATAGTGGCAGGTTAGGGAGGCATGCACGAAAAAGTTTATCGGCTTGAATAACTCCTCTATCGTAAGAGGTATAATTAAGGTGAATATACGGTTAGAAAGAATGATTTTTTATTGTCATATTTTCTTTGTTATTAACAAAACGGCAGAAGATACAATAAAAAACGTAAGGAAAAACTTGCAGGAAATTAAATTTTCTACAAAAAAATGTTCTGTGAAATATTTAGCTCAAGTGCGTTATTGACAAAATATATTCAGTTTAATTTATTGGGAATTAAAAAATTCATTAAATTTCAACTTTTATAGTATTATTTTTTAAATACTGAATATATCTTGTGAATATCGCACTTGAGCTTAATATTTCATAGGACATTTTTTGTAGAAAATTTAATTTTCTGCAAATTTTTCCTTACGTTTTTTATTGTCTCTTCAGTCGTGTTATTAATAACAAAGAAAATATGACAATTTTCATGGAAATTCATGGAAATAGGACCGACAAAACGTTTTAAATAATAACAATAAAATAATATTGGACATTTTAAATACATTACAGATTGCGACTAATCGTAATGTAAAATCATCAAACCGAACTGTAAGAATTAAAAAAAAAAATCAATGATTTACATATTATTTAAATGGTAAAAATTCAATGACCGATAATATCTAATAAAATGTTTGTTGTGGCCGCAGGTCCCGAAGAAGATTACAATTGATTGTAATAAGTCATAAGCGAACAAGTTACTCTTAATACATATAGCCCAATTAAAAATTGTATAACTTACAATGATAATTAAATATAATACTGTCAACCCTGTATTCTAACAATTAATCGTCCTGAGGAAGGTCGTGACTTGCGACCGAAACGTCGACGATTAATAATTAAATAAGTTTTACTTTCTCTTACCTATGTATATATGTAATATATATATAGAGAGAAAGTATTGGATTCATGTCAAAAATTCGATGTCGAGATTTTGATGGATCTTCACGTTTTGAGGTCCCCTGAATCCAAAAAAGTGGTTTTCGCGACATGGTCTGTCTCTGTGTGTGTGTGTGTCTGTGTGTCTGTGAACAAAATATCTCAAGAACGAAAAGAACCAGGAGGTTGAAATTTTATATTTAAGTTAGGCACCCCCATGGGACGTGACACGAAGCTTTTGAACAAAATCGACCAAAAAGTACTAGCACTTTACTGATTCACTTTTTCAGTTTTTTTCGATTTTCTCAAAATTTGCTCCAACGATTTTTTTTTAAATTCAAAAATCAATTATTTTTTAGATTCTCTATAAAATGTATATTCTCATTTTGTGATTGAAATCTTCTGAAGACCACTTTACTCTTGTACTCCATAGAAAAGATAGGAGAAATGGTTGCCATGGTATCAAAATATAAACATTTTCCCATACTTATAAATTTTACATCTTGAATTCAATTGTACCCTACTGTCGGAAACTAAATACATGTCGACACAAAAAATCTGGTGTGACAGCACAGTACACAACTTTCGATTACCGAAGGTAAGAGAAAGTTGTGTGCTGTGCGCCAGTCACACCAGATTTTTTTATTTAATTTCCTTGGCTGCAAAGTCTCCTATACCCAATTGTTTTTTATTCTTTGCTTGACTGACTCCACTCCTATATACTATTAATATTTATTTTGCAAAAAATTCATTCTTGATTTTTGACCTCTAATCTAAAACAGAAGGTTGATTGTATTGAAAAGACAAGAATTCATTATTTGTTAAACAGATTATACGTATAATAGCTCTTAATTAAAATTATTGAATTTAATAGTGACTATTTTCTCGTTTATTAATTCATTGGTTTCTTTGTTTAGAAATAAACATCACTCTTTTTAAATGACTTCTCATTGACTTAAAATATCAAATTTAAAAGCAAACCAACATAATTGCCTTACAAATTCACTGAATATCATATTAATAAAGATAGGTGTATTTATAATATGAAAATAATTTTATTGATTTGATAAATGAATAAATTTACTAAATTAAATGAAAGAGCACATTTAATAATTTAATTCTCTTTATAATAACGTCGTATAAATTATTTTGCACATTTAGAATAGGACGTTTTATTTGTTTAATTGATTTTATATACAACTTTAGACAGGAACATAAATAAATTGCAAAATAAACACAATCATTTTGTAAGAAATAAAATAAACATTTAGCTTCGAGTGAAAAAGGGGAAGGATGAATGTTTGGATAATCTGTGAAATTCTCATCCCACTGTTTCTTTTTCAAATACAATATGTTCACATAAAAAAGTTTTATAATGCTAAACAATTATCTAAATGGATAAAAGAGGATTTCGCATTCTCAACAATAATAGAACTGATTCTGAAAAGGGTTACGTTTATTTTTGTGGTTGTGGCTGTGGGTTACGTTTTACTTTCTCTTATCTATATAACGGTGGTTCTCATACTTTTTTTAGTGGGGGGGGGGGGCAATCCTACAAATTATTGCAGGCTCTATACGTACACATTTTTTGAAAAATGTTATATCATTTAGGCGGGGCGGGACCGAAGCTGTTACGCATGTTTTTCCCGATAAGTTGACATTTAATTTATAAATAAATCATCTAAGGGTGCGTACACACCTGCGCCTGCTCCGCTCGCGAGCACCATGTTCGTTAGATGTGTAGGGTTTTGAGATGCTCGCGAGCTGCTCGAGAGTCGCTCGCGAGCTGTTCGCCGCGATCCATCTCTTGTCGGCTTTTTCGACAAACCCTTTGATGGTTCGCGGCTCAGATTTGGACGGGCGTGCGGTGCCGCGAGCGGCTCGCGAGCACAATAAAAAATAGACCTACTTTTAGCCTTTATAAGTCTTCTCTAAATCATTATTTAAATATTTTTTTAATATTTATCATCTTCTATGTCCCTCAGAGACCAGGGAGGTTAATTATATGTATATTATTTCCTTAAAATATAGGCCTATGATGATTTTATATAGTATTTTTTAAGTAAATTTTAATATCAGTTTTCAATAAATGAAGAATTAATCAAATATTTTCAAAGGATCGGGTTTAATAAAAAAAAATTATATAAAATATAAATTGATATTAAAATTTATTATTTTTATATTAAATAGACTTGACAAATAATCTCTGACATTCGAGTAAAATTCTTATATTGACCGCTTATTTGTTGCGACCTCAAGTCCATCACAAGTTCACTACCATTCTGTTTTTTAAATAGATTAGTACACCACCAACGTGTTGTCTCCTTTTCTTTTTTGACAAACTTGCCATTAGCAAAAAAGCACCACTCATAACCGAAACGGCAAGAGCGTTTTCTCTATCTCGCCTCAGAGACATTATTATCTACACCAAATAATAATTAGTTTAAATGTTTTTTATTAGTAATTAGGAACGCTCAGCAACACAATCTATTTGCGATTAATAATTATAAATAATTAATAATAAAAATTCCAAATTAATTAAAATGTTCGTGACTTTTCTTTGGATCGCGGCAGGTTCGTCAAAATGAATAATTTCAATGAAAATGGAACGAGCAACGAACACGAGCCGCGAACTGCTCGCGAGCGGAGCAGAGCGCAGGTGTGTACGCACCCTAAGATTACTTAAAAATTTTCTTAATTAATAATAACAATGAGTGATTAATAATAACAATAAATTAATTTTTAAATTTAAAAAAAAAATTTAAAATTATTGGGACAGATTGTTTTCCAAACTTGATAACAAAAAAAAACTTCATAATTTTTTAATTACTCATAAAAAAAAATTATAACTCTCTGTCTCAATTACACTCCTGCACCTCCTTAAGTTGACTTTGCAGCCCTTGGGCTTGGACATAGTACAGTGGTAGAGTATCCGCTTCTTCTGCTCTTCATGCGACAAAAATTCATTTCAATTTAAATGGCTACCAATAAATTGAAATAAATAGAGAAGGGGTCTAAATGGTCTCTGATGCCGAAAAAGACTTTAAATATAATAAATTATTAAAAAAAAAAAAAAAAAAAAAACAGTTGAGTTTGCCGAAATCAAAACTGGCACCAAAATGAATATGTCAGCTAAGAGTCTTGAGCGAAGTGACTTATTGGATAAACTTGGGCTTAATAAATATACTGGTAAATTTTTTTTTTTTTTTTTTAACATTCACACTTTTTTCTCATTCACACTCACATTCATACACACATTCACACAGTCTTTTCGGCAACTTAGGCCATTTAAGACTTTTACGATAACCGTTGTAATGAATATATCTATTGGGGGTCCAGGCATTTCTATTTAAGTCATTTGGTATCCAAATGCCTTAAATAAAATCATCGGACTGCCTGGGGTCCGAACCCGCGACGTTCAGTATGGAAGGTAGGCATGCTACCAACATACTGGTAGATAAAATTATACTCGGGGACTAAATGGCCTCCAATGCTGGGAATTCGAACTCAGCTTGCCGCAAAATTTCCATCATGTCGATCGACTCTAGTGGAGCAATAGGGATAACACAGACACCAAGGGCCTGAGGCCAGGAGAGTGATACGGGGAGAACAATAGCTCTGCCCTGCTTTTTACTCATCTAGCTACGCCACTGGAGTATCATAGAGCGCTCCTGGAATTCGATGGGGCGTGTCTCTGGAATATAGATCTAAATGTTTTTTTTTTTTTTTTTTTTTTTTAATTAAAGTTTTTTTCCAGCATTGGAGGCCATTTAGACCCCGTTCCTTTTTATTTCAATTGATTGGTTGCCAAATGACTTGAAATAATTTTTGTAGCATGAGGTGAGATGACCTCTGACCCCTAGCACAACAAGCAAGAACTCTACCGTACTATGGGCCAGAGCCTAAATTATAAACTTAAATATAACCTATTAATATTATATCATTATATTGTATTCTATAAATTAAAAAAATTTTTTGCATAATTTATAATGATAGCTCATAACTTAATTAAAGTGAAAATGGCTTTTAATGAAAAATAGAATAAAGACCTTAAATGAAAGATTTATAAAGGGAAACGCGTCAAAATAGGTTAATGCAAAAATGCACTTTGTATAGACGAAGAGGCACTTTTTCCAGTCTGAAATCTTCATATATTATTTAATCACTTGTTCAAGTACAAAATAATTAGGTCAAAAAATAATTAATTAAATTTAAATAAAAGCTTTTAAAAATATATATATATTAAAAATGATATTTGGGTTCCTCGGCCATTTGGAAACATTCATGTGTTGTTCTCTGATGTTTTATATAGGCTACTCTACGTTTTATCGACTTATTGTTATAAAATTTAATTCCGATAATTATCATAATTCCGTTTAGCAAATTTTAATAAAATCCATCAGATTAATTAACGAGTTGAATTATGTAGATGAATGAGCATCCACTTAATGGGTTCATTCTTTATAAAATAAATAATAAATAATAAAAACATAATTAAGCATTAGGCCTAAACTATTTCATAATTTCTTGCTTGCTAAAAAATAATTATGATTATTAGTATATATAATATTTTTATTTACGATACATATGATCCATTGGGGTATATTCATACCCATACCATTCACACCCATTCATATCCATACAGATATATTTATTTATACCAACTTGTTAAAAAAAAAACAAAAAAAAAACACTCATTTAATTAAGTGGCCAGCCAGCAAAGGGCCAGAAAAATTAAATCAAAATTTTATAAATAAGTTTAATAATTTTACAGCACTAACATTTGGTTGGGGCTGCTATTTAAAAAATATTTTTTTTTTTTTTTTAAACATTCTCACTTTTTTCTCATTCACACAGTCTTTTTCGGCAACTCAGGCCATATAAGACTTTATACGATAACCGTTGTATAAGATAATATCTATTGGGGGTCCAGGCATTTCTATTTAAGTCATCATCCAAATGCCTTAAATAAAATCAATGGACTGCCTGGGGTCCGAACCCGCGACGTTCGGTATAGAAGGTAGGCACGCTACCAACTACTCCAAGCCCCGTGGGCAAAATTGAAGTTAATCAGTGTATTTTTTAAAAAGAAATAATATATCAATTTAATTCTTCATTAAATTCACCCTCTCGTTCATATGCCATCAATGAATGACCTTGCCTTCTCCCTTATTTAGGAGAAACGACCCGACAGAGCAATCCAAACTTTGATTTAAACTTGTTCAGTTAAAAAAAAAAGGTGACATTTATAAAGTAAATACAATATATCATCGGAAAATATAAATTATAGCATGGGGCATAGGATCCAGAATCCGGGAAGAGAGAGGTGGAGCGGGATATATCATTTATCATTAGGAATAAAGATATTACCATGATGCGGGTAAATCTGATGGTAATTAATCGCGGAGTGTCGGCTGTTTGGGGCCGATCTGTCCAGTTTTCATCAAGGCTTCTTAAACCATGTCTAATTCCGCCGGAAATCAATATCGGCTAATCCAGGATGACATCCATCAGTTGGGAACAAGAACTCACCTCCAGGGATTCAGCAACATTGAGAACATGCCAATTATCCATGAAAAATTGATAGAAATCTGAAACAAGATGCTTTTCAAACTAAACAATTGATTTTTGGCTTAAGAGTAATAAAACAAGAATGGGAAAAAGATTAGTGTGATGTATTCTCTATTTTAAAGTTAACTAAAGTATTTTTCGACCACTCCAGTGTTCTCAATATACTTGCAAAACGTCATGGCATTTCCTTCTTTAGAGTTAAAGAAACAGGAAAACTTAATTGTAATTGACTAAATCTGTTTTTCAATAAGTATCTTTTATTTTAGCCTTAGGAATTTTTGAAAAACTGATGATCTTGACAGAGAGAATAACAGCAGCTAAGATCTCTGTTGTTAAGTGTCGTTAAGCAGTGCTGAACCTCCGGCAAGGTGAGGATCAAGCCTAAAGAACGCCCGCCAGATATCATCGATCCAAAATGTAGCCAAAAGAGAATATAATTAAAAAAAGAGTATTTTTTCCCTATTAATAGATCCACTGAAGGAATATATAGATCTCCTAGAAAATACAGTAGGTAAATCTATAACTAAATTTTTATTCCATTTAAGGATCGAAGCGTTGATTGTGATTGATTAAATATAGCTCGAAAAAGTTTCATAATCTATGATTAGTAAAGTATTTCCATTTTATGATTCTTTTTCATTTAAAGATAAGATAAGCCTATTCATCGGGCCTCCTGGGATCCGAACCCCCGTGGCTTTAAGACTATCAATATTGACATTTGTCAACATCTCTAACCTATCGGATACGGAGGGGAAGGAGGGATTATTTTTGTTAAATGCTTTAAGATTTGAAAAGAATTTTTAAAATTGAGAATATTTTTTTTTCTCCTATATTTCAATTATAACCATGCCTCAAGCAAATGTTATTTATTTTCCCTTCTCTCGCCAACCTTTCTGTCTAATTTGATGTCTGAATTTCATAAAAATATAGCCGGCCAAATGGGCCAGGTGAATAAATAAGATTTTTTGATAGGTTTGTTTGAAAACCCATCAGGACAGAGCGCCCCGAGCGAATAGACAAGTGACCCCGCAGCCCCGCTATTTGTTGTCAATTGATCGGTGATTTGACAAATGGAGAGCGGGTCGCCCGCGCCTGTCAGTTGCAGCCCCCGGGAGGCGGGTGCAGCCCACCCCTCAAATCCCATTGGGGGCGGTTAGCCCACCCTCAACTCGTTCGCCCCTCGGTAATTATTCGACCTATCAAGTGCCCGGCCGGAAAATTCTGTTTCTTGTTCGGTTAATTAAAATCAGAGAGGGCCCTATTCATTTCGTGTGGGGTGGGATTGTGGGTGGAAAACAATCGAGATGCACTCACACCACTTTGGGGAATTCTTCGAGCACAGGTATATATAGGGCCTACTATATACTGTACATACCTGGAATATACGCTTTTAATTAATTTACATTGTTGCTTTAATTTTTAGGAAATAAATATAATTTAAGTAATGGTTCAATGGGCAAATAAATATTTTTTTATATTGTATTTAAAAATTTATTTTTTGAATCAAAATTGCAATTAATTTATTTTTTTAATTTCAGTAGAAACCCACGCATGGCTAGTTAGTATAACAAAAAATTATTAATTAGTTTTTTTTTTTTAAACACTCACTTTTTTTCCATTCACACTCACATGAACACAGTCTTCTTGGTACCTCAGGCCATATAAGACTAAACGATACTCATTATGTATGTTTGGTATTCAAATGGCTTAATCAAAATGATCGGACTGCCTGGGATCCGAACCCGCGACCCTCGGTATAGAAGGCAGGCGCTCTACCAACTACAACAAGCCCGTGGGCAATTAGTTTGCTTATTCTATTTTATATCAGTTAAAACTGTATATCTTAACGATGTCATTTTTTTTAGAAGAGTCTAACTCCGAGGCTTTAACTTTGATACAAACAATTTTGTTTAAAAAAATAACACTGATTTGACTTATCAGTCATCTAATACCCATCAGAAGCTTTTCGATAAACAAATTCAATGCACGGTTCCTGTGGGAGTCCCCTTTTTGCGCCCCTTGGTACCCCTTTTATTAATTAAACTTTCTCCCCAAGGCATACATTGGGCATGCACAAGCACTCAGAAATTCAGTCGCACTAATTAAATATAATTAGTTATAATTTTCATACATGATTATCATGCTCTGATCATACAATTTAATTAAAGCTATACTTCGATTGTGATAAAATTTTTTAGGGAAGAGACTCTTGATTATTTGCTCAGGCTGGCGGAATGGATTTTTTGCGACCGGAAGAAATAGAACAGGTCGGCCCGTCGCACGTCTGACGCCTGTTGAAAATATAGAAGAAAGGGACAGACATGTAAAGAATAGAAGGCCTGCCAGTCCCAGCTCGGGTAGCTCGTGGTCGCCATCCACGTACTTACAAGATATGGGTCATTCTATTCTTTACATGTCTGTCCCTTTCTTCTATATTTTCAACAGGCGTCAGACTGTGCGACGGGCCGGCCTGTTCTATATCTTCCGGTTGCAAAAATTCCATTCCGCCAGCCCCTTTACCGCCGACCCCGAACCGAGGGAATAATAAAGGCAAAGAAAGAAGAAGAAGACTCTTGATTGTTTTTTTTTTTTTTTTTTTTTGACATTTGTGTTTGTCATAAGTAAAATAAATTATCTTGTATTGTAGCTTTTTAAAAAATTAGTCTTTTTAGAGTATTTCTTTCATGGCCTTTCCATGATCGTCTTAATTAGAGGTATTTGTCGGTATAGAGGATTCAAAACAAATCTTCAATGAACTAATAGCTATTCTATATTTCTAGAAGCTCATACATACATATTACATTGTACATTTATACCTATTATACAAGGGCGTACCCAGGATCAAATCTAGAGGGGGGCAGATCATGGTCGTCCAGGGGGGGCAGATCATGGCTGTCCAGATTGTGACATAGCTTTTTCATATATATATATATAGGAGAAAAGCCTTCGAATTAAAGGCATAAAAACCCTCGAGTCCTAACGAGTCCCCGTGGCTATCGCCCTACCTAATTTTGTTTCATTTCATCACTTTATAAGCATTTAATTTTTTTTTCTTGCTTCTAGGGGGGGGGGGGGCGCTGCCCCCTGCCCCTCGCTGGGTACGCCCATGCTATTATATATGCTCCTCTGATACAAATATTGTCAATTTGTTGTTGATATTTTTATATTTTATTGAATTTTTAAGGTCCTGAAAAAGGCCGGAAGAAACGACCGAAACATTGAAAGAATTGATAAATTTTATATTCAGTCATTAGTCCCGCAACTGGGTATTTTTATAAATTTGAATTATATACATTTTATACGTATTAAAATAATATTAATATGGATTTAAATTATAAAAGTTTTTAACATTTATTTCCTTTTGACCGCTTCCTAATTAGACTACACTTTACTGTTTAAATTAATTTAAATCATCACTGGTTCATTTTTCAATATTTTCTATATGTATATACAGCACTATATTTATTTTAAATTATTTATTATTCTACAAATTCCATTACCACTAAATAAAATATAAACAATGAACATAAATCAAATTAATTTAATAATATGCAATTTATATATTTTACAGATACTTCTCTTTATTTAGTAACACGGCAATCGATTTAATTTCTATGAAAAATATTTATTTGGAAAATATTTACAGTAATTATTTAAAACTAGATCCAAAATCAATAGATGGATGAATTGAATTGAATCCGATCAAGTGCTTTTTGTTAAAGCGGATTTCGAGTGTAAATATAAAAGTGGTTGGGGATTGCTTTGAATCTATTCCATCCACGCAATGCGAATTAACCGGCCAGAGTTCTTCTCTCTCTAGCAGGGGGCTCATTAGCACTTTTATTAATTTGTGTGAGGATACTTTCTTAGTTCTAGGGGCATACCATTTTCCGCCTTGTCTTTATGGCAACCTTTGCTAAAAGTTTTTCTTTTTATAAGAATTTTCAGTAATTTTATTAGAGCTCAACTCGAATACAAAATGAGATAAATAAAAATCTCTCAAATTGTATCATGGCCCGTGAATTAATGATTTTTTCAATTAATAAAAATATCTATATTTTAATCAATTAAAATTTAGAAAATCTCGTTTTAAGCATTTATATTTATTTAAATAGTTTCAAACCCAATTGAAATATATTTTTATCGCTTGGCACGGGAAGCGAGAGTACCCTACCCCTGTACTTTGATCAAGAACTTTTTTTTTTTTTTTTAAACACTCACACCTTTTTACTTTCTCGTATAGAGAAAGTTATGTAATCGTAAAAAAATTCGACTTCGAGATTTTGATGTTTCTCCACGTTTTAGACCTCCCTGAGTCCAAAAATACCATTTTTGGCATTATGTCTGTGTGTGTGTGTGTGTGTGTGTAAACACGATTGCTTAAAAACCAAAGCAGCTAGATCGATGAAATTTGGTATATGCCCCTTACACTAAAATTGTAGATTTCTATCAACTTTTGGAGTAAATACGTCACTTGGAAGTAGTACTTTACTTAAAAAGTTTTTTCGAAAATTTTGAAATTTTCAATTTTTTTGTTATATTATGATAAAATACTCTATTTTAAAAAGTTTGTATTCTTTGACATTTTTTCGAAAACTGAATAGTTTTTGAAATAATCACAGAAGAAATAGAAAATTTTCGTTAATTTTGATAAAAAATCAAAACAAAATCATACAGGTGTCATTAAAAAAAGGGCAAATATAAACAAATGAATTTGTGAAACAAATGAATTTGTTTATATTTACCCTTTTTTATTTATTAAGTTATGAGCTATCATTATAAATTATGCAAAAAATTTTTTTAATTTATAGAATACAATATAATGATATAATATTAATAGGTTATATTTAAGTTTATAATTTAGGCTCTGGCCCATAGTACGGTAGAGTTCTTGCTTGTTGTGCTAGGGGTCAGAGGTCATCTCACCTCATGCTACAAAAATTATTTCAAGTCATTTGGCAACCAATCAATTGAAATAAAAAGGAACGGGGTCTAAATGGCCTCCAATGCTGGAAAAAACTTTAATTAAAAAAAAAAAAAAAAAAAAAACATTTAGATCTATATTCCAGAGACACGCCCCATCGAATTCCAGGAGCGCTCTATGATACTCCAGTGGCGTAGCTAGATGAGTAAAAAGCAGGGCAGAGCTATTGTTCTCCCCGTATCACTCTCCTGGCCTCAGGCCCTTGGTGTCTGTGTTATCCCTATTGCTCCACTAGAGTCGATCGACATGATGGAAATTTTGCGGCAAGCTGAGTTCGAATTCCCAGCATTGGAGGCCATTTAGTCCCCGAGTATAATTTTATCTACCAGTATGTTGGTAGCATGCCTACCTTCCATACTGAATCAAAACAAAATCATACAAGTGTCATTAAAAAAAGAGTAAATATAAACAAATTCATTTGCTTATATTTGCCCTTTTTTTAATGACACCTGTATGATTTTGTTTTGATTTTTTATCAAAATTAACGAAAATTTTCTATTTCTTCTTTGATTATTTCAAAAACTATTCAGTTTTCGAAAAATATCAAAGAATAAAAACTTTTTAAAATAGAGTATTTTATCATAATATAACAAAAAAATTGCAAATTTCAAAATTTTGGAAAAAACTTTTTAAGTAAAGTACTACTTCCAAGTGACGTATTTACTCCAAAAGTTGATAGAAATCTACAATTTTAGTGTAAGGAGCATATACCAAATTTCATCTATCTAGCTGCTTTGGTTTTTAAGCAATCGTGTTCACACACACACCCAGACGTAATTCCAAAAGAATATACGAGAAAGTCTAGGGGAAGTCAATCCCCATATTTCCATTCACATTCAACACTCACACACACATTCACAGTCTTATCAACAACTCAGGCCATATGACTTTATACGATAACCGTTGTTATTTATAATATCTAATGGGTGTCCTGGCATTTCTTTTTAAGCCATTTGGTCCAGAACTTTTGATAAAAATAAAATCCTAGCAATTTGGATTCAGATTCTATCCAATCAGATCTAATTTAGTTCTATCAAATGTTTTTATTCAAATACGGGAGTTAAAAAAATTTTCAAAGAATTAAGTTTAAAAATGTCGAGAAGACACAACAAATTTTTGAAATTTAAAGTAAAATTCATGCTCTTACTTGTTATAATAGAGATAAAGGCTCAAAATTGTGCGCCCATTCCAGATCAATAACATTTATTTGTATTATATTTGTTACCGATTAATTAAAAAGTACAAGACCGTAGACAGAATTTTTTTTTTGGAACGATCTGGGTGATTAACTTAGCAATCTATTAAATCAAATATCCGAGTGTGGTGCTGTGGTCCAGGCATGTCGAGTACAAATTGACAGAACTGTGCCAATTCACAGCAGTACTTTTATCGGATATTTGAATTAATAAATATGAATTATAATTATTTTTTAGATTCTCTTTAAAATGTAAATTCTCATATTCTCCCTAAAATAGTGTTGGAGGCCGTAGGAATCGAGGAATCCCATAAATGAACAAATCACAATTTAAATATAATAATATGTGTTTATTAAAGATATTACATTAATAGAACGTTGAGAGGACAAGGCAAATTATATGGCTAACAGCTGATCGCATCGAGAGAGTTGAGGCCGGCTGACAAGGTCGTCGAGGTGAGTACAGAGACGAACCAAAGCATGAGTTTATCATAGGTTCACAGCTCGGGCCACAGATGGCGTCTTATGCGTGGCGGAATAAATTAAAATATACTTCTAACACTTCCCCTCCACGCGCTAAGATGACTTAGTTCGTAGACTCGTAGATTCCCATAAGTTCTAGGCATGAGAAGTGCTTCATTCTGGGAATCGACTTCGTTAACACGTCAGCAAGGTTTTCTTCTGATGATACATGTTCTATCTTCAACATCTTCTTCCCAAGGGCATCGCGGACGAAGTGGTGTCTGATATCGATGTGCTTACTTCTTCCGTGAAATACAGGATTTTCGGCCAATTTGAGCGCTCCATTATTATCAGTGTATAACATTATTCTTGATAATTCTTTGAAGCCAAGTTCTTCAAGAAAACTCTTCAAATAGATGGCTTCTTTTGTTGCGTCTGAAAGCGCCATATATTCGGCCTCAGTCGAAGATAATGCCACGGTTCTTTGTTTCCGACTTTCCCAACTTATAGGACCATCATTCAGGATAAATGCGTATCCGGTGAAAGATTTTCTGTCAGTCGTGCAGTTTCCCCAATCTGCATCAACATATCCTTTCAGGGGTTCATTCTTCTTCTTGTATGTAATGCCAAGATCGATGGTTCCCTTGAGATAGCGTAGAACACGTTTGGCGGCGGTCCAATGGACTTGTCTATAACAGCTATTAAACTGACTTAAATAGCTTACGGAGAAACAAATGTCGGGTCTGGTAGTCACTGCGAGATATGTGAGAGCTCCAATAAGTTCACGATATGGCAACTTCGCTTCTTCTTCGCTTGGCGGTTCTTCAGTCTTGCATATCTTCGTATTGGAATCTAATGGAGTTCGAATCGGCTTGCAGTCTGACATTCCAAAGCGGTTCAAAATATCAGATATATATCCTCTTTGATTGAGTTTGATTCGATCGTCTTCTCTCTTGAATTCTATCCCAAGGCAGTACTTCACTTCTCCTAGATCCTTCACTTTAAATTCTTTTGAGAGTTTGTCTTTTATTTGAGAAATAATTTTGGAATTCTTGGAAGCAATAAGAATGTCGTCGACGTAGATCGCGATTAAGCAACTACTTCTTCCTTCTTTCATTCGAAAAACGCAGGAATCGGAATGAGTAGGCACTGCTCCAAGGGTCTTGAGAATTTCGCTTAGCTTAGCATGCCAACTTCTTCCGGCTTGACGAAGACCATAAAGAGCTTTGTTGAGATGGCAAACCTTGTCACCTTCGAGTAGCTCTTTAAGCATCCTTCTTGCTTTCATCTTGATGTTTTCACAAACTCCTTCATCTTCAGTGATTCTCTTAAGTATTTCTTTAAGATTCTTCGGTGGCTCCATGAAAATTTCTTCATTAAGATGTCCGCTCAGGTAAGCGCACGTAATGTCTAACTGATGAATTTTCATTCCATATTGAACAGCTAGCGAAGATAAAAGACGAATGGAACCCATACGAGCGACAGGGGCGAACGTCTCATGGAAATGAACTCCAGGTTGTTGTTTAAATCCTTGAGCGACTAGGCGGGCTTTCCTCTTCTCTAAGGCTCCGTCACTTCGAAATTTATTTCTTAGCACAATTCTGCTACCGATTATTTCTTTATCTTTAGGTCGTTCAACCATCTTCCAGGTGTCATTTTCGAGGATAGATTCAATCTCCTTTGAGATGGCTCGATGCCATTCTTCAGCTTCTGGACTATTCATAGCTTCTTTCAAAGGAACTTCACTTAAAAATGACTGTTCACAACTTGAGGCGATCTGGACTGGTTCTACCTTAGAAAATTGCTTTTTAGGGCGTCCTGGAAGACCTGTTCTTATTAATTTGGGTCTTCCCCTTCCTCTGGCTGAACTTTCGGATTCGTCGGTTGAATCCTCTTCATCTTCGGAAGTATTGTCGAGAATTTCTTCTTTGTCTTCAAACTGAATAAGTTGTTGGCTTGACTGACTTTCTCCATTCTCGGCGTCTTCAATTTCGAGACTTGAAAATTGATTAAAATTATTCTTAAAATCTTCTATAAATTTGACGTCTCTGGATATTTCAACTTTTCTTTCTTCAGGAAGCCAAATACGATAGCCTTTAGACTCTTCAGAATATCCGAGAAAAATACCTTCTTTGCACCTTGAGTCGAATTTTCCTCTTCTGGGATTTCGATTCAAACACAGCACTTTACAACCAAAATCTTTAAGGTTGCCGATGTCGGGAATCTTCTTCGTCCACAATTCATAAGGAGTTTTTCCATTTAAGCTTTTCGTAGGACAACGATTTCTGATGTAGTTGGCGGTATTTACAGCCTCAGCCCAAAATTTAGGAGGTAGACCTGACTGCATTAGAAGACATCTTGCGGTATTCAGCAACGTTCTGTTCTTCCGTTCAGAAACTCCGTTTTGTTCCGGGTTGTAGGGGACCGTCAAACGCCTGGTAATTCCATTAGCCTTCAGAAGTTTGTCGAAATTTTCACTTAAATACTCCGTACCATTGTCGGTTTGAAGACATTTAATTTTCTTCCCTCGCTGCTTTTCGGCAAAAGCAATGAATTCTCTGGTGGCTTCAAGGACCTGATCCTTAGATCTTAAGAATCGAACTTCGCACCATCTTGAATAATCATCAATGAATTCAATAAAGTACTTGGATTTGTTCAAAGATTCTACTCTCATCGGTCCGCATACATCAGAGTGGATGAGCTCCAAAAGACTTGTCCTTCTTTCAGATTTCTTCGGAAATGAAGTTCTTGTCATCTTCCCCTGAGAACAGACGTCGCAGCCTATTTCATCATTACTTGCCATATTCAGATCTTTAATGATTCCTCTGCTTTTTAAATTGTAGAGATCCTTTGAATTCAAATGTCCAAGGCGTCGATGCCACAGCATAATTTCGCTTGATGAATCTTTAAACTTAGTCGCGTTCTTACAAGATTCTTCAGATTCTTGAACGAAATATAAGTCACCTTCCTTCTTGGCAATTATCTTCGTTTGCTTGTCCGGACCAATAATGGAGGCGGAATCCTTTTTAAATGTAACCTCGAATCCTTTTTGAGTGATCTTGCTCACTGATAGAAGATTCGTTCGTAGATCGGGCACGTGAAGAGCCTTATCCAATGTTACATGCTTTAACTTGCCAGAAACTTCTGTCTTGAATTCTGCTTTTCCTTCAGCTAATATATTCGTAGATGAATTGTTGGCTAACTTGAGCTTTCCACGCTTGGAATTATCAATCTCAACAAATTCATTTATATTCTTACATAAGTGTGAAGAAGCGCCGCTGTCTAAACACCATTTCTGTATATTATCAGATGAATCAGAGGTGAAAGCCTCACTAGCTACAAGACCAACTTGTTCGGAAGATTTAGCATTTTGTTCTTTTTTCTTTTTATTTTTACAATCTGCTGCTTTGTGGCCAATTTCTTTGCATGAATTACAACGAAATCTAAATGTGCCTTTCCTTTGTCTCTCATTCGAAGAATTTTCTGAAGCTGGAGATTTTCTGAAGACATTTTTATTTGCAAACATTCCACTGGAATTAGAAATACGCTCTTCATTCTTGCGAGCTTCACTTTCTTCTAAAATTTTTATTTTTAACGTTTCGGGCGTCGGAAGATTGTCACGAGATTCGATGGCGCATCGAAAATTTTCATAACTTGCAGGGAGACTATATAGAAGCATGATGGATAATAAATCCGAATTAATTTCTACTTCCATATCTTTCAACTTATCAACTGCATCAAAAAATCTATCAAGATGATTTTTAACGTTTTCACCCTGTTCCATTTTGGTTAGAGTCAATTGCTTTAAAAGTGTCGCTTTTCTTGCGGGGCCTTTCGATTGATAAATTGATTCTAATTTTCGCCAAACTTCGTAGGAGGTTTCGCAGTTTTTTATTTGTTTAAGTTCGGAGGGGCTGATGCATAAAATAATATCAGATCTTGCCTTTCTATCATTTTTAATCCATTCAGCAATGGCGGCTGTAGAGGTGGCATCCGAGGTAGTTGCAATGGGTTTTTTAATTTCACCGATCACATACGACCATTCATCATTTTTGATAAGTACGGCCTGCATTTGCATCTTCCACGTATCATAGTTTTCTTTGTTAAGAGTTTCTATTTTTAAAACGTTCATCTTCACGAGAATTTGTATATATATTTAATTTATTTATTTTAATCTTTAATCTTTAAAAGTTTTTTTTTTTTTTTTTTTTATTAATATTTTTCACTCAAGTCAATTAAAATAGAATTTCACTTTAAATATATATAAATGTACATACGTTTTAATCTTATATTTAAACTGATTCACTTTGTTCGTTTTATCACATGCACAATTTCTTCAAGAATTTTCAAGTGTCTTCTGTGAATTTCCTGGGGGCCTTATCGTGCTACTGGGGCTCATAACCTGTTGGAGGCCGTAGGAATCGAGGAATCCCATAAATGAACAAATCACAATTTAAATATAATAATATGTGTTTATTAAAGATATTACATTAATAGAACGTTGAGAGGACAAGGCAAATTATATGGCTAACAGCTGATCGCATCGAGAGAGTTGAGGCCGGCTGACAAGGTCGTCGAGGTGAGTACAGAGACGAACCAAAGCATGAGTTTATCATAGGTTCACAGCTCGGGCCACAGATGGCGTCTTATGTGTGGCGGAATAAATTAAAATATACTTCTAACAAATAGTTTCAAGAACACTTTACTCTTGTACTTAATAGAAAAGCTAGGAAAGTTAGTTGACATCAGGCCCGTTGTAGGAAAATTTATTTCTGGGAGTTTTTTTTTTTTTTTATAAAAAAACACTCACACTTTATTCTCATTCACATTCACACTCACACACACATTCACACAGTCTTTTCGGCAACTCAGGCCATATAAGACAATGTAGCTTTTAGTTTTTATTTATAATTTTTTGAGATTTCGGGAGAGGAGGGGGATTTGAATCCTCATATCCCCCCTGCCTCCCCCCTGGTTGTCATGGGAACAAAATATATTTTCCTATGATTGATTATATATTTTATATCTTGAGTTCTATCAGAAAGTAAATATATATTGATACAAAAAATCTGGTGTGACAAGAACTGAACACAACCTTCGATTAACGAAGGCAAGAGAAAGTTTTCTAATGTGCGGACAGTTAGACCAGATTTTTTAAATTTTTTCTTGTAATTTAGCTAATTTAAATAAAAAGCATTTAAAATTTTTTTACTGCCTTTCTACTTTAAACGGGAGTGTAAGTCCAAATGAACTTCATTAGTAAAGGATGGCATAAAAAAAAACCTATTAAATGTATTTAAGCATATGAATAGTAATAATTTCTTAGACGATTGTACTAACATTTTATTTTATTTAAAATTTACTCAAAAATACAATAAAATTTAGAGAGTAACCCAAAAAACGGATTACTTAACATCCGTGATGTTGGAATACTGTGGTGTAGTAGTTAGAGATTAATGAGTCTTATAATTGAGTTGCTAAGAGTTTATAGTCAATCAAAAAAGAAAAATATGAGCAAATAAAACTATTTTATTCGCAAAATAAACATGAGATTTGTTTTTATTTTCGTTTAATTCGCATTCACTCTTTGATGTCCTTTATTACTGATAAAACCATTAAATTTCTTCAAAGCAGAATAGATTTAAACTGGATGCTTAAGCTAATACATGAAAGAGACTCATCTTCCACTTCACATAATAATATTTCAATGAGAGTAATTTAAATTAAAAGGCCTTTGATAAGCATTTTGATAATTAATATATCTTTTTGGAGAAAAATACTAATTTTTTCCATCTCATTGGAGTTAATATTAGATTCAATATTTCTAGATTAGTTTTTCTAGAATAGGAATTATCGTTTTGAGGATAAAACACATTTTTATTCTTAAATATTTGTTTGTTTGTTTTTTTCTAATTTGAGTACTCATTTATTAGTACTGATCTTGACAAGTATTTATACTTTTTTTACAATTTTTTGAATCTTAAACTTTTTTATATTAATATAATGTAAGCCTACCTTTAATTTTGTATTAGACTGTATAGCTGTCTGTGTATGAGCTGGGGTAAAAGAAAAGAGCGATTGCAGCTACGTTTATTTCGTTTATTAATCACTTCAAGCCGACGTTTCGGCAAGTTATACGACCATCCTCATGGCTGAAGCGTGTTAACAAAATTCCTCAAAAAGACGAATGGCACAATTGCGTAAATTATTTATTGCCATTTAATAAGGACAGGCAAGTCATATAAGATTTAGCTGCAATCGCTCTTTTCTTTCTTCTTTAATTTTGGTTAAAATTTGTGTGGTTTTTTTCCAAGTTCCTTTTTTTTTATTTTGTTTAATGGATATGCTCCAATGAAGTCGATTTTTAGTAGGAAAATGCAGACAAAAGTAGGATGCACTGGATTGTTTTATTTCTGAGAGTTTTATTGAACTCTCAGTCTATCTTACTTTGGCAGCCATCTCCTTTTTTTTCTCAATTTATTTATTTATTTATTAAATTTTGTATTAGTCTATTCTATTTTTCTCAAAATCACTTTTTTGTTTATTAATATAATATTTTTACAATATTTTGTTAATTTAGATAAATAATCTATTACTTCTAAAATTCAGGATGTAGGCCCTACTATAAGCTTATGTTATAATGATAGTAATTTCCTTTATACATTGCTATTTTTTATCTTGTATTCTGCTCTTTGTGGAATCCTTTGTTATATAGGGATTAAAATATATAAGAGATCACTTGTGATTTCGAGAACTTGAAAATAGAGTTTTGATATGAACGCGAGCGAGTGTCTTTGTAGTTTGTTTGACTGACATTCTCAAAATAGAAGGTCTTAGAAGGAACAGGGGATGAGAATCTAGGAAGACAAACTGTCTTGTCGTAAGTAGTATGTTGTTTGCCTGAATATACTCATACTGGCACACAAAGCCACGAGTGATAGAGAGAGAGAGAGAAGCTTTGTCGATTTTTGGCAGAGGCAAAGTTGCCACGATCCCGTTGCTTTATGGGGGATCCCCGTGAAAGAGATGGCGGTTTCCAAGAGAGAAAGGGTTCTCTTTCTCTCTCTCTCTCCAGTAACTCGATTAGGACCAGGGTCTGGTTCGGACAAAGGACCCAAGCAAACACCCCATGCTCTCGAGTTGCTACTATACTATAGTGAACCAAGATCGTCGCTGAGCAAACATACCGGTCCTGCTGTTTACAATCATTTATAGGTCTGGTATTAACGGCTAATTGCTCTCCCGGCGTCCCACTTGCTCCAGAATCAAATCCAATTAAACCCCGAGGGGGGGAGGGAATCCCGGAGGTTGAACGTTCACAAAAATGGCCGTTGTTGCCATCGTCACGATGCCACGTCTATTGTTATGACTTCAAATAGTTCCATTTATGTTTATTGTTATTGTAATGTTGGTTTTTAATTATGTTTATCGTAGCGAGTAAATAAATAACGCATTGTTTTCGAGGCGCATCATGGCTGAATAACAACGAAATGCCTATCTATATTTATGAAGACGTTTAATCAAACATCCTGATGACAAAAATGAAATCTGAATTATTTATAATAAATTTCGTACGAATATTTCGGCACCATCATGCCAAACAAAGATCGACTGCCTTTGTTCTTGATTTATTGTGAGGCTTTGAAAGGACATACGAACGCATTCAAATGTTAATCAAATCAAACAAAAGTAGTAAATTTCATTTGGAGAGATTCGATGCTTAAAAATACTTGAAAATTTACTTCCCAAGTCATTCATTAGATGGACATATTATTTGTATGAATATAATTGAAAAAAAAGAAGAAACAACTGAAATATATTTTCATTTTAAATGTTTTGTGAAGATGATTCAATTTAAAAAAGATTTATCAATCAAAAATGAAAATAATTACCAGATTTTTTTTTTTTTTTTAATTTGAGGGAAAAGCCTTAAATTACGGCAAAAAACCCTCAATAGGCTACAAAAAAAATCATTCTCCGGTCGTTTACCCCTGGTGCATCGTGCACGCTGACACGCACCAACCCCAATACCGGTATCTAGCGCAAATGGCCATCAACCCGGTTCCAATGTTGGGAGTGAGAGGCCCTTCACCTCTCTACTCCCCAAAAATCAGTCCCTTTCGGGACTGGTCTCCTTCTCTTCTCGTCTCTCTTACCAGATATTTAGACATTAACTTTGTGTTTATAGAATTAATTGCCTAAGATCTATGGTGCCAGATTTGAAGATCATTTTTTAACACCCCTTCTAATGGACTCAATAAATTAAAAGACAATTATAAATTAAGATAAGGACATTTGCTCTTCCCCACGTTAGCTATAGGCAATAGAGGAATCACTCATTCAAAAAATATATAAGATTATAATTAATTGAATCGGTCATACTAAATAAAAATAACTTTAATAATTGTTGGTTTTAAATTTTTATTGAAATTTTTATCGTATTCGTGTGTATGGGAAAAAATTTGATTTAATTGAGGTGTATAGCTGATAAAATGATTTATTTAAGGTTCCGGAAATCTCAAATGAGCAACGCAGCTAGTCGTTTTTTCAATTTTTGAAAAATTTATTTATTTATTTATTTTTTTTAAATAAATATTGAATAGAATATTTTGGAAAACTCATTTACGCATATACCCGCGGAGGCGTTCAACAGTCTTCTTCCTCTGAGCCACCCATTCAGGAGTTCAGTGCTGCTTGGCATTGCTTGTTTACAACGATCGTGGTGGCTCTTCTTGCCTGGCTCGGCATCAATAAATTTCTTAAGATGTTTTGGTAGGCTCTCATTTCCTCCTCCAAGAGTTGGTGTTTGATAAATTTTTCAAAGATGTATAGGCCCTAATTGAATCTTAGTTGTCTTTAACTTAATTTTATACATTTTTGTGAAGAAAATTTAGACAATTCTTGTCACATCTAGTTAATTTATTTTGTAAATATTTCATTCAGAAAATTAACATTCATCGTCAGTGCATAAAATTAATTTATGGAACATGTTTTATGATAAAATTCATGAATGACGTTATTTCCAGCCCGTCCTGAACGATTAATTATATTAGCTACCAGCTTAAATATGAATCAATTCATATAGACTTCAGATGATGGAAAAAAAATCATTATGGCATTTAGACAATTAAAAAAAAAAAAAATATCCCTGTGCTAATCTAATAATTATTACATATTATACCAGTGATACATGCTGTATTTCTCTCAAAGGAAGAAATCAAAAAAATAATGTTATTAATTTACAAATTTAATTTTTATGCCCCACTTTTTTATTAGATTAATTTTTCATAATATCAAATAATTAAATGCCTGAAGAGCAGAGATATAATGAAATTGGGAGATTTTTTATCATAATAAATTTTTCCCTTTGTTTTTAATATTAATATTTGTTATAAAATAAAATTTGAATATAAAATATAAAGTAAATATTTTTTTTGTAGAGCTATATTAGGGGTATATAATTTACTTTAAAATGACTAAAAAACAAACAAATATATAATAATAAAAAATAGCCCCGAAAAATAATAAATAGATAACTGTAAAAGTTGGCATAATGTGATTCGTAATGAAATCGTATATTTCTAAACAAAAGGGCGGAGAGCAGATCCTTTATCGAGAGAGACGATGGCATCGTGTTATATGTGCTCCAATAGGGTAGTAATAGTTATGGATTATATGTGCGAATCGAAGCCTTTCAAGTTTGATCGCAATGCTGGTGGTGCCGGTTGTTTGGGTTAAGGGGGAGACTATCCGGTTATGGGGCGCGTAAAACACCGTGGCAACGGGGAGTCATTACGCGGTCGACCGCGCCGCACCCGTTACACCGCTACCGCTACACCGCACCCGCTACTGCTACTTTCTACTTCTCCCTCCCACCCTCCTCCCTCTTTCTATCTCTATTTCTCGCCCGTTGCTGCTGTGATTGTATTAATGCATTCCACCTACACACCGCGTATATTGTCTACTTCCTTTTTGCACACACATTCTCACCCTTACTCACCCCTTTAAGCCAGAGTTTTCGCATGTCACCCTCTCGGCCCCTTTCTCTCTCAGTTTCCGTTCTCTTTCTCACTCTCTTTTCTCTCTCATACTCTCACCATTCGCGTTTTATAGCTCTCTAAAAACGTGAGAAATGCGCTCGGTGCAACTGTTCGGTTTATTGTCTCCGGCTGCGACATTGGCAGAAGTAAGGCCCCACCATCCCCAGATAGCAAGGGGCGAGAGGCTGTGACTACTGTCTTTGGAGAATTTATTTTTGAAAAAATTATTCTACATTTATTACGTAAAACAAATTTTCTTGATCCCCTTTTATTTCCCAAGTGAAAAAAATATATAGGTTTCATTCATATTGTCATCATTTTATATCCTGAAAACTTCAATCTATAATTAAGTTATCAGAACTCTAGAGAAACGACCTGACTCAAGAATTTATGTAATTAGAAAAACTAAAAATAAAAAATCAATTTTTCATCCCCTCACAAATTATTTATGATGTGTTTGGTCAACTAAAAAAGTACGTATTATAAAATTGACGAACTGTGAGATGAGGGTCGAAATATTGAAATTTTCATATTTGTAAATATATGGATTCTAAAATTAATTTACTCAGTTAAAAACAAAATACACCATCTTAAAATTTACCTACCTTAAAGCACGAGAGAAATTGCGAGGCTGTTTTTACGCCACTATTTTTATGTTTTGTACCAATGATATGTACTATAATAAAGTCCTCTGATGTTAGGATCACCTAGTTTAAGTAGTCATTTTCTTTTCTTATTTCATCAGAATATATAAAATTCAATCTATATAGTATAAAAGATTGGATTGACAAAATACGTCAAGAAATTTAGATCAAAGAAAAATTCTTCAACAAATTCATGTCACATACATGCACGTGATTTAATAAAATTTGGAATTCAAAATTCATATAAGCTATTTGATATAAATTTAAAATCTGGTATGACTAACAGTACATATGATTTTTTGTGTTTTTAATACCGCAGCCGAGGGGACGCCAGCCTCGGGCGCATTAAAGAAAGGGGCGGAATTGTCCAGGGGTGCGGTAATTTAATATTGAATAAATATTTAATAAAATATAATTTTTTTGGTAGGGAGAGGGGCCTCAATTTATAATTTTGGCCCCGGGCGTAAGTTTTCCTAGGTGCGGCCCTGCCGCTCATCTTTTCATTTGTCCTTATATTCAATTTAAAGTTCTAATTTATTATATTTATTTATAATTAAGTAAGCTCTACTTTTTCATATTAAAATATTGATGAGTCAAATAAAAAAAGAATTGAAATGCAATCCCAAATGCAACTCCAAATATTTTGACAAAATTAATTTTTATATAATTTGCATGAAATTTAATACATTTGCCTTTCTGCTAATGTTCTTGCATAAAATGGTAATTTCTATATTCAAAGTGATCCATAGCTCGCCGTTCCCTTTTCTCTTCTATATCCCCCATGAAATTGTGACAAAATTAATTTTTATTCAATTTGTATAATATGAAATTTAATATTTATGCATTTCTACTTAAACACGATTCCACGTGACGCGCCTTTGGAAAATCTGAAAATTTTCATCGATTATACTGATCGAAATATAATCGTACTCAATTTCTTTTTGAATACCGGTACGTTATTTTCTCTTATATTATTCGTATTAAAAAAAATATCAAATTATTCAACAACGTTTCGAGTATAAATCACACTTATTATTAAAAGAAAAATGTTATCCTATATCTCAAATCTTCTCACTCTCTTTTATCTTTAGCCCTATACATGTATATCTATCTATCTTCTTCTATCGATATCTATTATTTATATATGAATTTGTTCTAGAGAAATTCACAATTTTCAATGAATCTATTACAAAATAGGTTTGAGAGATATGTATGTGCTTAAATTAAGATTGGGCAAAATTGCATCCCCTGGAGTCGAACCAGGACCTCCACGCTTTCGCGGCGGGTGGACTACCCTTATCCTAGGGCGCCGGCCCTAAATAATTACTAGTTGCATTGTGCCAATATACATGGGGGTAACTAGAGAATTTGGCTGGGAGGGGGGGGGGGCATGGGACCAGCTATCTTCCGGGGGGGCCTGGAAAGCCCCATATTTTCTCAATTTTTCTTGGGGCAGTGAGCTTTCTGGGGGACCACGAGCCTTCTGGGGCGCCCCCCTCCGGCACCCCCTAGTTACGCCCATGCCAATATACTATTAATTATATTAATTTTTAATCTACTCCATACTTTGGACAATATTCAACATTTTCATTTTAAATTGAGAAAAAGGAATATTATTAGTAATAAGACCAATAATTTTTACTTTCTCTTACCTCTATATATATTAGATTCTATTTATTTCAATTAATTAGTATTTAATTAAATTGAAATAAATTTTTTGCCTGCGAACCCTTGACTTTTGCCACCAATGCTAATGCCCTACCTCTGATATTATTACCCTTATTCTTTGTATTGTACAATTTTCTAGCTTTTCTCTAACTAAAAAAAAAGCAAAATACAACAAATTAAAAAAAAATAATTCTAATTACATCCTGACTTCCCCTCGTTTATTCAATTTTCTTAATTAAAATTACAAGACTTTGAAAATTTCTCTGAAGGTAAAAGACACTTTAGATAATGAGTTTTTAAAATAAAACTTAAAAACTTATATATTAAATTGTAATTAAAAAAAAAAAAAAATAAATTAAAAAAAAAAAAACTTTCAGAGTTTATTTCTTTAAAATTCTTTTTTGTCATTCTTCTTTTGTAAGATATTTTGTTTAAAGTTTAATTCCGATAATAATTTTCTGATGCCTATCCATGTTTCTTAAAAAAAAAGTTAGAAAATGTTTTTATAAAGAATCTTTCTAGAGTTTTTTTTATTATTATTATTATTTTTTTTTTAGATCGAGTTGAACTAAAAAAAAAACATCCTAACTGAGATTTTACAACTTTTACCGACGTGTAGCACGGGAGTCCAACTTGTAGCCAGACTCGCCGTCATTTATTTCTTATTTAATAGCTCTCTCTTTGAAACTCGCTTACTCCGCCTCTCTCTCTCTCTCTCTCTCTCTCTCCTCTCTTTGAGCTCAGCAACTTCCTTTTCCTCTTTGGCTGCTTTCATCCGTTCGCACAAGAGTCGGCGCCATCAGGAATTAAATAGAATTATGGAAAAACTACCGAAAAAGCTCTTCGGCTTGGGAAAAAAAATACCTAAAGGATTTATTTACGTTATTTTTTAAAATTAATAAATAAGAGTAAATAATATCTTCTTAAATTGAACTGGAGAAAATGCATTATCAAAATTAACAAAAAAGCAGTCTAAATTTTTTTAATAAATTTCAAAAAAATACATCTTAAAGAAATCTTTTTTAGATTAAAATGAATAAAAAAAAAAATCCATTTTTACTTTCTTTTTTTCACTTTCATGAGAAAGTAATAAATGCTTAGAATAGGAAAGTGTATACAAAACTTTATTATTAATATAATTTATTATGGGCACTGATTCCCAATCTCCAATGCCCCCTGTGGGCGGCAAGAGGCTAGACAACTAGTGACAAATGTCAATATTGAGATCTTTAAAGCTAAGAAAGGTGGGTTCGAATCCCAGGCAGACCGATGAATTTTTATTTAAATCAATTGAATATCAGTTCGTATACGCAAAAATAGCCTATATTAAATAAACTTTTTCCTATCTTCTTAGATTTGTTCAACCGTTAAATAGAAAATAAATAAATTAATTAAAAAAACTTCTAATTTTTTTCTCCTTTTAAATTAATTAAATGTTTAAGGATTTTTTTAATATAAAAAATTTTATTTATATATGTAGCCTATATAATTTGCTAATATCCGTTCTTCTGTCTGTCTGTCACGTCTGTGAAACGAAATTTTATTTGTTCAAAGAAGACCTACAGATTACAGAGAAATTATTTTCGTTTCGAAACTCTGATGAATAACTCAAATGATTTATTGTTGAAGATTAATTCCCGCCGAAAACGGGTGATAATCATAAAAAAAAAAATTAAAATAAAAAACTATTAAAATGAAAATTAAAAACTCCCATTTCATAAAATGGTTAAATGGTCTATTATAATAATTCTTTTAATTTAATTTTATCAACTTAAAGGATTTATTTTTTAAGTTCCTCTCGTTTTGGCCTCGCATATTCAGGAAATTATCATCTTTTGTTTTTAATTATGAATATTTCTTATTACAATGATTATGTGATACAATTTCAAGAATATTAAACACAAAGCTTTGAGCGTTCATTAAATTGCACCCATATTTTTCTCTAAAATGACTCTCCGACCACAAACGGAAAAAGGGAACGGGGCAGAGCCCCTCGATGATGTGAAGAAGGTCTCCTTTTCGCAATTAGCTCTGACAGTAATTAAGCTCGCAACGAATTATGCAAACGAGAGTGGGGACAAAAGTTTTTGCAAGATGCCAAAGAAGAGGTGAAAAACTAGAAAGAAGAAGAAGAGGAAGATGCTGAAAAAGAGGAAACCTCGTCTAGCAGATGACGTGTCGATCGATCAAATCGAAAATGTACGTTTCGGCGACCGCAAAGCTTCTCTCCATCCTCCTCTTCTTTACGCCCTGTGCATTATTCAATAGCGGTGAACCTTTTCCCATCCCGCAGGGTGTTCCATCTCTCTCTCTCTCTCTCTTTCGGACACTCGAACCGGAGGCGGCATACGACTCCTCCAATTCAAGAGGAAGTCATTTAACTTGACCGAAACGAAGTGATTAGAGAAACGGCTTGACTGCGATTCCATTCGGGCTTTTCCTTTTTAAGAGAGAGAGAGAGAGAGAGAGAGAGAGAGAGCCCTTCTAGTCAACCCCAAGTCTCTCTCTTGGGCAAGGCCTGCTGCATCCTTAAAGGCCCACTGCATTACCCATTGGATTCCCGACACGACCAATATCATCTTAAAAGATAAAAGAGACCATGTTAAACAAAATAAAAAAAAAAAAACCAACTCAGGCCAAGGTTACAGCTGAGTTGAATAATAAAATTTTTTTCGTTCAATATTATTCTTTGTTTCTTGTGATAACAATTTCATTTTATATTTTTTTTATATCAAATTATTTAATAAAACTTTTGTTGATGGAGAATAAAATGATCAAATAATTAATTTAAATAATTTTAATTTATTGGAGTCGGGAGGAATAAAACCAGCGTTGTCGAACACCTTTACTCTTTTATTCTAAGTAGACGTTTCGGTAACCATAACGCAGGGGGGGGGGGACGGGGGGGGGGGGAGACGTCCCCCCCAGAGATTATAAAAATTCTTTTTTTTTAAAAAAATTTTCATATTTTAAAATTTATTAAAAATTTTTATAAATAAAAATTAGTATTTTTTTCTTCTTTTAAAAAATAAAAAAAAACTACTAATTAATTTAATTAAATAAAAAAAAAAAGATTTTGGGGAACGGGTCACCCAAAACCCCCTACCCCCCCTCGAAATCCTCCTTTTTTCCATAACGGTTGCCATCTTCAGTGCCAATGAAAGTTTTTTATGATAATATTGTAATGTATAGGAAGCATCAGCCTGGAGCGTTCGTCAAGTTTTATTCCTCCCGACTCCAATTGACTTGCCGAGCGCTTCAGGCTGATGCTTCCTATACATTACAATATTATCATATATGCCAGGGACACTTTAAAAAACTTTCATTGGCACTGAAGATGGCAACCGTTATGGTTACCGAAACTTCTGCTTAGAATAAAAGTGTAAAGGTGATCGACAACGCTGGTTTTATTCCTCCCGACTCCAATCTCACATACCCAGCATATAATTTAATTTAATTTTAATTTATATTGAAGGTCAAATTTGATTTTTTGTCTTCGATATCTGAGGCTATATAGACTTTAGACGCAAGCATTTTTCAATACTTATTATCTAGATATATTTATTCATATTCTAATAAATGGAATTCAAATGATTTGAAATTGTCATCGGAACTCGCACCCCAGTTACATCTCAGAGCCTCTTTCCAGAAAGTGTATATGAGTGGAGGGGAGCTCTAGTTGGGAAACCTTCAGCTTCGGCTTTGGTCGATCCCTTCTGGTTGCCTACTTGCAGGCGCTCCCAGTTAGAAGCTTCTTATTAATAAAATGGAGAAATTTTATTTTAAAAATAATTGGAAGCTTAAGTATGTTAATTATTAGATCTATAGATTTAATCAACATAAAACCTTAATTATGATTATTAAGGATTGAATAATAAAAAGATATTTTTTTTCAATAAACAAATATTAATTCTGTTTCCCCAAAAATATTTTCTGAATCAATTTTTAATTTTTTTTAATTTTACAACATGGATCAATTATTTTTTAGATCCTCTTTAAAATGTATATTCTTAATTTTCTCTGAAAATTGTTTGAAGCACACATTACTCATTTATTCAATAGGAAAGATAGAAGCCATGGTAACATTATATTTTTCTATATTTATAAATTTTACATCTTGAATTCTAGTAAATCTAAATATTTGACGACACCAAAAAAAAAACATCTGGTGTGACAAGCACCACTAAAACACAACTTTCAATTCCACAAGATAAGAGAAAGTTGTGTGCTGTGCGACCAGTCACACCAGTTTAAAAAAAAATATTGTAAAAGGAAAAGAAAAGTTAACAATTGGATAGGTTACATAGTGTCGCATATCATAAAAATTCATAAAACTTGTTTCATATAACTTTATCTTATATGATAAAATTAAAAAAATAAAGGACAGTTTTTTTTTTAATAGATATGATGTTAGTCTTTACTTTTACCAAAAAGTAACGCAAAACGTAAAGCGTTTTATGATTCTTATGAGGATAATGCAATAAAATCTCGCAGCGATAAAAGGCGTTGCTCAAGCCAAGGGAGAGAGAAACAGGTCCAACCAAGTCGACGAAAGGAACAAGCGAGATGTGAGGGAATGATAGCGAGATTAACCAGCAGAGGTGTGCATTAATTACCGGTGAGACTTCGCTAAAGTCTCCCTCCATTTTACCTCAACTCTCTCTTCTACAACGGAGAACATGGAACTGGTATTCTTATTAAAAATTATAATTTTCCATATAGAAGGAACCGGAGAATAAAACCAGCAGCTAGTGGACGCCTCTCACATTAATTTAATTTGTAAAAACGTTCGCTCGTGCTGACATTAGTCCCCCGCTTCTCTGAATTTCTAAGAAAATATTTTTAACATATTGGTTAACACGGGCCCTCCGAAAAATCATTTGTTTTGTACTGATGATGACCAGGGGTGTTGCCGGTCGAAATATTTACAAATTAAATTGATGTGAGAGGCGTCCACTAGCTCCTGGTTTTATTCTCCGATTCCTTCTATATGTATATGATCCAGCAAAAGTCCTAATTGTAATTTATAATTTTCCGATGAAAAATAAAATTTGTTTACTTACAAGATGTAATTATGGAGAAAATCGTCTGCACTATTAAAGTAGGAATATAAAAAGTTAATTTATTTGGTCAAATATTAGATTTACAATTAAGTGTAGAACAATCTTGTTTTGTATAAATAGTCCAACACCAAGAATCTTGTTTTTGAAACAGTCTTTTTTATTGTGTTAAAATATCGATTATTAGTCAGAGTTGGGAGCATTCAATATACTTTTTGAATACTAATATCTGAAGTAATATTTAATAGATCATTTCCGATTGTAATACTTTTACTACCCCATCGTATTTATAAAAGAGAAAATATAAATGATTCCTTGCAGTAATTGACAGATTTACACTAATATAGACTATACTTATATAGACCTACAAAGGGGAAAAAGGGGGGCAAAACAATATTATAAATAAAAAGTCTCGCCGGTGCTGAGGAAGTCCCTCCTCAAACTAGGACATCCTACAGAGCATAGAAGAGGTTGGATATAAGGAGCAGGTTGGAACCAGAAATAAGGATTAGTTCACTAGCTAGAGACGAACGAAGGAGGAGGAGTTAGAGATAGGAAATGATGTAACTTCACGGGGTGCCGGTAGATGGCTACGGCCAGAGGCCAGTTGGGTTTGAGGTGTGTGTCTTCGTGCACGAAAGCACCTCGGGTAAGTAAACGGGGATCCCGATAGGAATTTCAAAGTAAATAAATAAAAACCTGGTGTGACTGGTCGCACAGCACACAACTTTCTCTTATCTTCGGTAATCGAAACTTGTGTTCTGTGCTAGCAACACCAGATTTTTTGTGTCGACATATATTTAGTTTCAGACAGTACCTGTACATTTGAATTCAAGATGTCAAATTTTTTTTTTTTTTTTTTTTTTTTTTTTTTTCCCCTCCCCCCTCCCCCCCCCCCAACTCTAAAAAAAAAAAAAATGTCAAATTTATAAACATGGGAAATTATTTATATTTTGTTACCATGGCAACCATTTTTCCTATCTTTCCTATGGAGAATAAGAAAGTGGTCTTTAGAAGATTTCAATGGCAAAATGAGAATATACATTTTAAAGAACATCTCAAAAATCATTGATTTTTAAATTTTAATCAAAATCGTTGTAGAGAATTTTGAGAAAATCGAAAAAAAAAAACTGCAAAAGTACATCAGTAAAGTACTAGTACTCTTTGGCCGATTTTGTTCAAAAGCTTCGTGTCACGTCCCAGGAGAGTGTCTAACTTAAATATTTTGACAAGAATCCAATACCTCTCTTTATATATATTACATATATACATAGGTAAGAGAAAGTGATAAGAAACAAAACTCTATGATTAATCAAAAATTAATTCTGACTAATGAAAATAAAATGATTAAAATAAAAATATCCGATGTGACTGGTCGCACAGCACACAACTTTCTCTTACCTTCGGTAATTGAAAGTTGTGTTCTGTTCATGTCATATCAGATTTTTTGTGTCGGCATATATTTAGTTTCCGCCGTTATTTAGTATTAAAATCCAAGATGTAAAATTTATAAACAAGGAAAATATTTTTTTTTTTTTAAACATTCACACTTTTTTCTCATTCACACTCACACTCATACACACATTCACACTGTCTTTTCGGCAGCTCAGGCCATATAAGACATTTACGATAACCGTTATTTATGAATTTATATATATTAGGGTCCAGGCATTTTTATTTAAGCCATCTGGTATCCAGATGGCTTAAATAAAATCATCGGACTGCCTGGGGTCGAACCCGCGACGTTTGGTATATGAGGTTAGCACGCTAACCTCTACACCACGCCCCGTGGGCTGTAGGAAAATATTTATATTTTGTTACCTTGGTAAGAATAAAGTGTGCATCAAACAATTTTAAGGACAAAATGAAAATAGACATTTAAAGAGTATTTAAGAAATAAATGATTTAAGAATTTTAATCAAAATCATTGTAGAGAACATAAGAAAAAAGTGAAAAAGTACATCAGCAAAGTACTAGCACTCTTTGGCCGATTTTGTCCAAAAGCTTCTTGTCACTTCTCAGGGTGGTATCTAATTTAAATATAAAATTTCAACTCCTAACTCTTTTCGTTCTTGAGATATTTTGTTCACAGAAAGACACACAGAGAGATCATTTTGCGGGACCTACTTTTTTAGACTCATGGGATTTTAAAACATGTATGTATATCTATCAAAATCTCAATATCGAATTTTTGACATAAATCCAATACTTTCTCTCTATATATTTTTACATATAGGCCTATAGGTAAGAGAAAGTAAAAATGCTTTCACTCTCTTCCACTTCGGAGGAAAATGTTCTTAAAAAAAAATTCATAATCTGGTGATCCTTTTGAAATACCTTTTTGAAAAATCCTTTAATTTTTCTTGATAATAGTTAAATCGATGTAGCCGGAGTGTGACCAGAATAATGAATAACTTCTTACTCAATTTCCATGTTTTCCAAGTTTGTCTTTCCTTCATGAAATAATCCTTGTCTTTGAATGTTTAGACTGGGCTTTGAAGCTCTAATAATCTGGCAATTCGTGAATGAGTTTAGATCTCAAGACTTTAGAGACAAATCATACTGAGAAAGTCCAAAAGGCTATGTAGTGGTATTTGCAAACTGCAGATTGCACATAGACTCTTCGACTAAGAACTAAATAATTAATACTTTGCCAAGCATGACTCTTGCATTTAAACTTTCTATATTCCCTAGTTCCAGTAAGGGTTTGTTAAACTCTCTAACAATTAGATTAGATTTAATACGGATATTCTTATGATAAACAATGGAGAAAGTTAATATAATGAGTATATTGTATTGCGAAAGAGTGAAAATAAAAAGATAACATTTCTATTTCTAGAAAATGTCATTTAAGTATTACGTAATCGAAATTTTTATCAGTCGTGTCAGTGAATAAGCAAATCGTTAATCTCTCTTTGCTTACATAAGCATATTTTCCCCTTTTTACTTTCTTTTACCTATATATGTTAATTTATAGAGAGAAGCATTGCATTCATGCAAAAAATTCGATGTTGAAATTTTGATGGAAAAACAGGTTTTGCTCCCTGAGTTCAAAAAAGCGGGCCTCGCAAAATGGTATGTCTCTGACTGTCTGTGACAAAATATTTCAAAATCGAAAAGGGCTAAAGATTAAAATTTAAGTTAGTAGGGGGGTAGAGGTAGGTATCACATTGAGGCTCAAAAATGAGTTTTTATATGAAATCGGCTAAAAAGTACTATTCTTTTTCATTTTTTCTTTTTTTTTCAATTTTCTCCAAATTGACTCAAACGATTTTCTTTAAAATTCATAAATCAATTATTTTTTAGTGGTATTTAAAATATTTATTCTCATTTTTCCTCAAAATCTTTTGAAGCACATTTTCTTGTACTTAATAGGAAAGATGGAGAAATGCTTTGCACATGGTAAAAATATAAATATTTTTTGCCCTTGGGGCTTGGTGTAGGGGTTAGCGTGCTAACCTCGTATACCAAAAGTCGCGGGTTCAGACCCTAGGCAGTTCGATGATTTTATTTAAGCCATTTGGATACCAAATGGTTTAAATAAGAATGCCTGGATCCCCAATATGTATATTAATCAATAACCAATATCGTAAAAGTCTTGAGTTGCTGAAAAGACTGAGTGAAAGTGTGAGTGAGTGTGAATGAGAAAAAAGTGTGTGTTAAAAAAAAAAAATAATAAATATTTTTCTGTTTATAAATTTTATTATATCTTGAATTCTAATGTATTGCCGGGAACTGAATATATGCCAACACACAAAATCTGGTGGGACAAGCACAGAACACAACTTTTATTTAACAAAGGAAAGAGAAAGTTGTGTGCTGTTATACCAGTCCCACCAGATTTTTTTGGTTTTCTCTCTTTATTTTTGACTGAAAACATTCAATTTCTTTATCTCTCTGCCCGCGGCGAAAGCGTGAAGATCCTGGTTCGACTCCAGGGAGTTCAATCAAACACAAACTCATCTCGCAAATTTGATATCTTAAACGATATATTGACTGGCTTATTTACAGTTTATTTTAGCCTTGATTGAAAAAAATCTCATCTTTTGAAACAAATCTCTACCTAGTTAATATTTATTTCTAGAGTTAGAAAAGAAGATAAAGTCCCACTCGTTAGTTTACATCTTGTGATTACGTGCGACCAAGAATTTTTTTTAAGGATAGTCTTAGGCCATTATACTACCACGAGTGATCTTATTTTATAGATAATAATATTATTTTTAGCTAATGTTATTGGAGATACCAGGTATTTATCAAACGAAATATAAGTTATTAATTACGTATATTATTAAATTTATATTATTAATTGTAAATATTAGGCGGCAAGCCTCGTATACTAATATAGCTGCAGGCACCTGAAAGGCTATTCATGCAAGCAGAAAGGGTTTTCATGGCCAATTAAGCTATAAAGGGAACACTTATTAAAAAAAACATTAACATAAAATATATGTAATGTAAAAAGAAGATAAAATCTAATATTCAAAAAATTAAAAATATTTTTCAATTAAAAAATACTTAGTCTAATTCTGAATTGATGAATTTCTTATTGAGCGTCTAAGCCTAATTTGACAAGGAAGAAATAAAATGACATCAAAGGGTTTTATATAAAAACTTAATAAGACTATTGTATTTATAAAATTTAACAAATTGATAAACAAATTCACTTTAAAATAAAAAATAATTTGTCATCTGAGGTCATTTAGACCCCATCCCTATATCTTGCATCCAATTCATTTTCGCCTGGGACGGGTTTTACCTCTCCTAACAAAGCTTCTAGTTCCGGCCCTGCCTCTGAGCCAAAGGCCAAGGGCATAATTTCAAAATAAATATCTTTTTGTGTTTCGTTTTCATTATTTTATTTTCTAAATTTTTGGGGGCATGTCGTTCTTATTTAAATGATTATAAAAAGATGTTTGTTTTTGAAAAATTAATTGAATTATTAAATATTTATAAGTAAAGAAGAAAAAACTCTCATATTTCATTTCCTCTAGAATTAATAATGAATGAGCAATAAAATTTTAAATTTATTTTTTCTAAATAATCTATCAATTTCTCTTGAGGGTATATTACATACAATTTTAATGAAGCTAAAAAAATATGTCCCTTATATTTACTTTTTTTGATAATTTAAAATCAAAATTTTTAATATTATTATTATATTATACATGTATACATAGTTAAAATTTTCTCATCTTCATTATTCCCATTTAATGACACCCTCTCCTTCCCAAATTTATTTATATATATTTTTATGTTTCAATTCAAAATCACCCCAAAAATGCAAAGAAAATTAAATAAACTTTTTAGGTTTTATTTATTTTAATATATTTTATAAGAACAAAGAAATAAACTAAATTCATTCACCTTTCTTAGAAAGAATTTTGAATAAATTCTGATAAGATTTTGTTGAAAATTCTCTATTCTGTTTAATTAAATGTGCATAGAAGCGCTGAGAGGCCCGGTGTTAAGCCTAGGCATAATGAATCTCTTTACCACCGTTCACAAATACTTCAAAGCAAATGTAATTGCAAATAAATAACATAGCTTTAACAAAGGGTTGTTGCAAACACAAGTACTTGAACACAAACACCAGCACTAACAACACAGGAAAATGGTTAGGTATCTACTTCAAAAAGTGGACTCTTCGCTTCTTGCATTTTTCAACCTCTATACTTCAAATTCCCGCCACCTGAAGAATATGTATTTTTCGACTTCGGAGGCCATTTGTCTCTTTTTATTTCAATTGATTGGTTTTCAATTTAATTGAAATAAATTTTTGTTACTTTTTGAGAAGAGGATTTGAACTCCTGACCCCTAGTAAAAGAGCTAGTAAAAGCTATTATTTACTATTCTACTTTATTTACTTTCTCTTACCTATGTATATATGTAATATATATATAGAGAGAAAGTATTAGATTCGTATCAAAAATTCGATGTCGAGATTTTGATGGATCTTCACGTTTTGAGGTCCCCTGAATCCAAAAAGTGGTTTTCGCGAGCATGGTCTGTCTGTGGGTGGGTGGGTGTGTGGGTGTGTGGGTGTGTGGGTGTGTGGGTGAGTGGGTGTGTGTTCAATTTTAAGCATGAAGGAATTGAGCTATGAGGTTGAAATTTTATATTTAAGTTAAACACCCCCGGGACCGGGGAAAATAAGCTTTTAATCAAAATCGGCCAAAGGAGTACTAGTACTTTATTGATGTACTTTTTCAGTTTTTTTTCGATTTTTCTCGAAATTTGCTAAAACGATTTTTTTTTAAATTCAAAAATCAATTATTTTTTAGATGCTCTTTAAAATGTATATTCTCATTTTTGCGATTGAAATCTTCTGAAGACCACTTTGCTCTTGTATTTCATAGGGAAGATAGGGAGAAATGGTTGCCATGGTAACAAAATATAAATATTTTCCCAAACTTATAAATTTTACATCTGAATTCATAGTTGTTCCGTACTGTCGGGAGAGTAAATATATTTCGACACGAAAAAATCTGGTGTGACAAGCACAGTACACAACTTTCGATTACCGAAGGTAAGAGAAAGTTAGTGTGTTATGCGCCAGTCACACCAGCTTTCATATTAAAATTAGCTTGTCGTGTTTGAAAATTGGAAAAAAAAAATATTTTTTTTTTCTTTTTTCTTTCTTTGTTACTCATTTTTTTTTTTACTTTTTCTTACCTATGTATATATGTATATCTATGTATATAGAGAAAGTATTGAATTCATGCCAAAAATTCGATGCCGAGATTTTGATGGATATACACGTTTTGAGGTCCCCTGAATCCAAAAAAGTGATTTTCGCGACGATTTTGATGGATATACACGTTTCGTGGTCCGCCTGAATCCAAAAAAGTGGTTTTCGCGACATGGTCTTTCTGTCTGCCTGTGAACAAAATATCTCAAGAACGAAAAAAGCTAGGAAGTTGAAATTTTATATTTAAGTTAGGCACCCCCATGGAACGTGACACGAAGCTTTTGAACAAAATCGACCAAAGAGTACTAGTACTTTACTGATGCACTTTTTCAGTTTTTTTCGATTTTCTCAAAATTCGCTCCAACGATTTTTTTTAAAATTCAAAAATCAATTATTTTTTTAGATTCTCTTTAAAATGTATATTCTCATTTTGCCATTGAAATCTTCTGAAGACCATTTTACTCTTGTGCACCATAGAAAAGATAGGAGAAATGGTTGCCATGGTAACAAAATATAAATATTTTGCCATACTTATAAATTGTACATCTTGAAAATCGAATGTACCGTACTGTCGGAAACTAAATACATGTTGACACAAAAAATCTGGTGTGCTTGTCACACCAGATTTTTTTTCTTCTATATTAAAAGAGAGCCTGGCAGAGTTTTCTCCCGTCTTATAGAAAATAACGAGGGAGGAGATTAATTATTCTAGATCAGATCGTGGGAAGTTCGACAAGTGTATTTTCTTGAGGGGTTCATCTTAGACACTATTAAGCCATGGTCATTTGCGTAGCTGGATTAAGCTTATGTAACTTACTTTAATCCGCTCCAATATTACATTCAAGGAAAAACTTTCTGCTATGCATTAAATTAAAGAATTAAAATTGTTCAATCCAATTCCATTTTTTTAATATTCCTATTCAATTCAAAGCGGGTGTCAAAGAAAATTTTCTTCTTCTCAAGGAAAATACTTTTCAAACAATTCAACTATTAAAAATTCCGTAATGTTAATAAATGTCAGGTTTAGCGTTTTTAATATAAATTCCCTAACAGTTGGTGAATGTTATTTGATTTTGATAACAAATAAAATCAAGGAAATGATTGTCTATCGTTTAAGAAAAATGACAATTCAAATAGTTTGGAAATTCCAGCATTTAATATGATGTTAATAAAATGACACGGAATACAATTTGACAAAAGTTATTGAATAACTTGTCACAATTTAAATTCTTTCTTTTGTCTTTTCACCCCTTTCTCTCTTTTTTTTAGAAAATAAAATACCAGAGTTGAGTGCACCATTTGTTTCTAAATGTTTTTGATTTGCTAAATAATTCATATTTTTTTTTTTTTCATTTTTCATTTCTTTTCACACTTTTAAGCTTCTCTATATTATATCTATATGTCTAAATAAAAAAAAAGAACTGATTATTTTTTTTTTTGAAGGAGGTATATAGCTGAGTGTTGATAATCAAATAGGAAGAATAAATGAGCAGCTAGTTATATTTCAATTTATTAATAAACCAGGGCCGACGTTTCGGTCACATATGGGACCATACTCAGGGCCAGGTTAATGTCATTCACTCTCTGTCCATGGTATGATAATAACATAATTTGAGGCATTGTCATGATTAAGCTACATGCAATTGTGAATGCCCAATATAACTTGGCGAGGATTATATGTATTTTCGGACATTTAACCTGGCCCTGAGGATGGTCCCATATGTGACAGAAACGTCGGCCCAGGTTCATTAATAAATTGAAATATAACTAGCTGCTTGCTCATTTATTCTTCCTATTTGATTATTTTTTTTATTCGATAATTTTTTATACTATAATATCTGGAAATAGGTATAGCCTAGCAATGGCTAAACCAATATTTGTCTCTAGGGGAGGTTTAATTTTTTTACAGATTTTTCTTTTTAGTATAAAGCAGCAACTTATGGAGGCTTTATGTTTATGACGAAATGATGTAAATTCCAATTATGGTTTAAATCAGGGATCTTCAAACGGAGAGTTTCAGATAGGTAGAAAGATAGCTTTTCTCTGGCCATATTAAAAAAAAAATTATTTTTTTCTCTGAACTTATTGTTTAATTTAAATTTACATATTCTAAAACAGTGGTTTCCAAACTTTGTAACAACGCCTCCCTTAAAAATATTTATTCGAAAGACGCCTCCCCTCCTCCTCCATTTTATAAAATAATACAAAAACAAAAATTTTTAATGCTAAAAAATATAAATTTATATTAATTTTTTTTTTTATTTATTCTTTTTTATTAATTACTTATAAAACTAGCTATCATTTGGAAAATTAGTCTTGATGGCTAATATTCGCGCCTCCCCTTAGACTAGTCTGCGCCTCCCTAGGGAGGCGCGCCTCACAGTTTGAAAAACGCTGTTCTAAAATTTGAAAAATTTACAACTCAAAGATTCAAAAAAATTATAAATAATTAAAATAATTAGTGGGCCTGATAAAAAAAAAAGATTGCTAGCCGAATACAATCGTTACTTTAAAAACGGAGAGCTTTTTTTCACATTTGAAGAAAAAATTCAGATAAAACATTAAGATACATCGTTATAGGACTAAATTTGTATAGTAAATAATGTACATTTGCCTCCAACTAAAACTTGAAAGCAAAAGAAAAAATATCGTAGTGCGATTGAGTATAAGCGATTTTAATTATAATAAAGATTCGTTTGATTTATAATAAATGATTTGATTCTTTGACGGACCGTATTCATTACAGCGTTGGAATGCTTTAGGACATTACTGATTTTGATGAAATTTTTATATACGACATTGATTTATTTGAATTTGAAATATAATAAAAAACTGACGATAACTGGTCATTAACGTGAAATTATTTTATTATAATATATAGATAAATTTAATTAATAAAATATTAATATTAATTATTGTTAAATATATAATGATATATTTGGTGATGTAATTTTTAACCATCAAATTAGAGAGATATTTTAATTTTAATTTATATAACGCTGGTTTATGTTTAATTTGTTTTAAAAATATCTTAATAATAGAAAAATTTTCAATTTAATAAATATTTAGAGAGAACGCTCTATGTTCAATTTTGTTTAATTTTTTCCGCTCCTCTTAGTATAAATATATTATCAGTTAATATTTGACTCGACCTCTCACTCATTTTCAACTTTTCAAGTTAGACTCTTCAGAATTTAATTAAACATGCCTATTGGCAATTAATTTAAATTGTGCTCTTATTATATTAATTAAAACTTGATGCAATCAATGTTCTTCAAATATGAACATAAAGCTTTTTCTTCTGCGTCCTTTTAATTTCACTCTTCTATTCAAAGTTCAGCATAAAATATTGAGTTAGAAAATTTATTTACGCCAACTTTTCAAGAAAATATAAATAATGAATTGTTAATTCGTTTATTTATTATACGAATAAATTTCTCAACTTTTTTTTTTTTTTGTTAGATTAATTTTAATTTATTTAGATATTTTGAAGAAATTTAAGGAAAGAATATTATATAAGATGACTAGCCGCGCCGTCCGCCCTCGCTGGGCCCCGTATTTATGCCCTGGCTGGAGACGTACAGTGTAGGTAGCAGAATCTAAAAAATTTTTCAGGGTTTTAATTTTTTTCTGACTAGACGCGAAGCTCGCCGAAGGCGATAGCATTGTTAATTATTTTATTTATTATCATTGGATAAGAGGTTGACAAATTGAAAAAAATGTTTTTTAAATTTATTTTAGCTAAATCGAAGCCAAATAAATAGAAAACATTCAAAAAATAGCGTTGATTATTATTTTGATTAGGGGGGATGAAGGGTTGATTATTTAAAAAAGGCCTTGGAATATTCCAAATCACTTGTTGACATTTTTTTCCAGCTCTAAATGCAGTTAGATTAGAGCAAAAGGTATTTTTTTACTTTTAATAAAAAGGGAATTGTTATTTTCATCTTTTTATTCCTATACAGAGAGAGATTCGAACTTCTCGTTCAGTCGAGCGGGAGGCCGGGCGGCAGGCGCCGAGTTGCTTTCTCTCTTTTTTAAGTTTTTTTAAGTGTGTTTTAAGTGATTTAAAGTGAATAATTAATATAGTGTAACTCACCCTGACCACTCCGTCAGCCAACACACCCTCTTGAGGGTCTTATTAAAGGTAATTATTATGCATTTTATTGTTGAAAAAAAAAATGATAGAAACAAATAATTTGACTGCGAAAAACGATTCTTTTGAATATGAAATTAAATATTTTGTATTTCACTAAGGGTAGAGGGAGAATATAAGCTGTTGAATGGAAGGGGGAGTGTAGGTGTCAGTGAAAGAAATTAGTTTTTTATTTTTTATCTTTTTTTTTTTAAACACCTTTTTTTTCTCATTCACACTCACACACACATTCACAGTCTTTTGGCCATCTCAGGCCATATAAGACTTTATACGATAACCGTTATTAATTAATAATATACAAATTGGGGGTCCAGGCATATTTATTTAAACCATTTGGTATCCATTTCGGACTGCCAGGGGTCCGAACCCTCCACGTTCGGTATAGAAGGTAGGCACGCTACCAACTACACCAAGCCTGAGGACATTTTTTTAAGTCTTTTCTTAAGTCACCATTATATTCTTTCTATTTGGTCTATATTTTTGTTAATCAAATCTTTTTAATATACTTTTACTCAGGGGTGGATTAAGGGTTGAAAATTAAAATAAAATAAAAATTAAAATAATTATTAATAAATGTATTCAAATTATTTTGAGAGTAATTTCGCGGCGAATGCTGGCATTTCCTTGAAGGGGGGGGAGGGGAGGTATGAGGGCATTAACCAGGGGGGTTAATGCCCCATCCCCTATAATTCACAAAGGATATTGTTTTTTAATACTTTTACTAAAAAATAAGTGCCTTCCGTTTGAGTTAAAATTTATATTCAATATTTAGCAAATAGCATAGTGAGGTAGAAACATTTTAATGTCATTTCTAAAATTTCTTATTACTGGGGCGGAATTAATTTTTGAAGATTTCGAAACTCTCATATACATATAATAATAACCCTGGGTAACTTAGGAACCCATCGAATCCCTTGCAGAATTTTGTAGGGATTTTTTTCATTGGGTAGAAAAGTAAGATATGATTAGTCCACTTAGAACTTTACTGGGGTGAGTTACCGCATCTTTTTGTATTATAGAACTAATCTCAATTCAGATTTGAATTTTTACTTTCTCTTACCTATATGTATAAGTTAATATACATATATATAGTATTGGATTCAT
>JAKCPI010010735.1:0-38270 GCA_023213315.1 Euborellia annulipes
GAATACTTAGCTATTTTGTCACATTGGATGGGAGAAAGTAACGATTTGCAAAACATCTGTTGATTGTACTGAAGATGATTCTATATCACTGGGGTTGAAATATTTACAAATGAACGGATAATACGTAAAAGTATTTATTTTTTGGCCGACGGTCCTTATAATTAAAGTTTAAGAAATAATCCCTATTTTATTATTTATTCCAATAAATTTGTTGTTGCTGGTGTTGTGGGTTGCCTGCCTCCAGGAGTTGTCGGGTTTAATATCAAAGATATTAAGTTTTTTCCAAATTCTTTAGTGGTTCCAAGTTTGATTAAGCGACACTCCGACCTTATTGAGATCGAGAGAAAGAATCCTTCCCAGGTAGTAGGGGATGACCTTTTATAACATTTTTCAAGACCATAATCAAGAAAAGAAAACGTGAAAAGAAATTAAATGAAGAATAATTTCAAGAATGTTCAATAAATGGGAACAAATAAATCATAAAGACTAAACTAAATGAATTTTCTTTGCGGCATAACTCCGATTCCATTTCAAACACAAATACCTGATGAAAACGACTTTGACATCACAAAGGAAGAATGTCCTTAAGGTCAGAGCTTTGATGCAGTTAAAATTGCAAATGTTATACATATGATGAGTGGAAATGGTTAGAAAACAAAAGTGGAATGTAATTTACCTATTTAAAAAAATACTGTAAATATTTAAATTTGAATCAACATGGTAAAATTGAATATTATTCGTTAAAATTTTGACATTTTGGGACTTTTCTACCCCCAAAAATGTCTTACTCACTTTCCGTGCAAGTTATGAAAAATGTAAGATAAAAAAATCTATGTACGCAATTTTAAGAAAAAAAAAAATGTTAACAAACTTGAATACTATAACTGCAGTTATAGTTATAAAGATCAATCATGATTGATCTATTAATGTATTAACGAAAACCATGTTAATACTTACTCTATACCGAATACTACTTTATATTTTTTTTAAGCCCTTCTCGGCTACAGAGGCCATTCAGGGGTTTTGATTTTTTGAAGGAATTGAAGGGGTCGGGCGCAGTTAGTGCTAACCCACAAATAGATATTCCAATTTTAAACTTTGGAAACAAATGAAACACCAATAAGAAGTTTATTTTTACTTTCTCTTACCTATGTATATATGTAATATATATATAGAGAGAAAGTATTGGATTCATGTCAAAAATTCGATGTCGAGATTTTGATGGATCTTCACGTTTTGAGGTCCCCTGAATCCAAAAAAGTGGTTTTTGCGACATGGTCTGTCTGTGGGTGTGTGGGTGTGTGGGTGTGTGTGTGTTCAATTTTAAGCATGAAGGAATTGAGCTACGAGGTTGAAATTTTATATTTTAGTTAAAAACCCCCGGGACCGGAAAAATAAGCTTTTAATCAAAATCGGCCAAAGTGTACTAGTACTTTACTGATGTACTTTTTCAGTTTTTTTCGATTTTCTCAAAATTTGCTCCAACGATTTTTTTTTAAATTCAAAAATCAATTATTTTTTAGATGCTCTTTAAAATGTATATTCTTATTTTGTGATTGAAATCTTCTGAAGACCACTTTACTCTTGTATTTCATAGGGAAGATAGGAGAAATGGTTGCCATGGTAACAAAATATAAATATTTTCCCATACTTATAAATTTTACATCTGAATTCATATGTTCCGTACTGTCGGGAACTAAATATATGTCGACACAAAAAATCTGGTGTGACAAGCACAGTACACAACTTTCGATTACCGAAGCTAAGAGAAAGTTGTGTGCTGTGCGCCAGTCACACCAGATTTTTTTTTTTTTTTGCTATTGTCAAGCATAATCAGGCTTTGAAACAAATTGTACAACTAGTAGAGACCTTTGCTCAATTGATGGCCCTGAAATGTCGGGTTAGTCATAATTGTGGGTTAGCACTGACCCCTTCTATTGTAAATACAAAGTATCGATGGACCAGAGGAGGTTCCACAGGCTGGTTGCTCTGTATCACCAATCCCGAACTTTGACCGCGCTTAGCATCGCTTAACTCTAACGATTTTAGTGACTGTTTGTTGCTTTTCTCCCATGGTTTAACAATTATTATTTAAATAAAAAAAAAAATTAAATTAATGTAGTGGATTGGGGCGTTAAAAAAAATTCCCATTGGGAAAAATATATATTTGTTTTTTTTTTTAATTTTTAGGACAAGCCCGGGGCAAAGCCCCTGCCTCCCCCCTGGCTACGCCCATGGCCTTATAGGTCTAATAATAATTATAATAATTATAATTATTATTAGACCTATACGACCTATATAGGCAGGGCCGTTCCTGGCGGGCGTGCACTCCGTGCCAGCACGGAGGCGCCAGTCCCAAAGGGCGCCAGAGGCGCCTTCCAAAGGGCGCCGGTGGGGCCTTCCAAAGGAAGGCGAAGACGAAAAACCAAAGGGCGATGAAGGCGCAAAGCCAAAGGGCGACGGAGGCGCCTTCCAAAGGGCGCCGGTGGGGCCTTCCAAAGGAAGGCGAAGACGAAAAGCCAAAGGGTGATGAAGGCGCAAAGCCAAAGGGCGCCCGAGGCGCCTTCCAAAGGACGCCGGTGGGGCCTTCCAAAGGAAGGCGAAGACGAAAAGCCAAAGGGCGACGAAGGCGCAAAGCCAAAGGGCGCCCGAGGCGCCTTCCAAAGGGCGCCGGTGGGGCCTTCCAAAGGAAGGCGAAGACGAAAAGCCAAAGGGCGACGAAGGCGCAAAGCCAAAGGGCGCCCGAGGCGCCTTCCAAAGGGCGCCGGTGGGGCCTTCCAAAGGAAGGCGAAGACGAAAAGCCAAAGGGCGACGAAGGCGCAAAGCCAAAGGGCGCCCGAGGCGCCTTCCAAAGGGCGCCGGTGGGGCCTTCCAAAGGAAGGGGAAGACGAAAAGCCAAAGGGCGACGGAGGCGCCTTCCAAAGGACGGCGGAGACTCAAAGCCAAAGGGCATTTTCGTGTCTGGGTCCTTGGTCCGTCGCAAGGGAGAAAAATTTATTTCAAAAGAATTGGCTGCCAATCATTTGAAATAATTGGCGTAACTATATTGAATGGCGCCCCCCGCGGGTACAAGAATGTCGCCCCCCCTCAAAAAAAAAAAATAAAAAAAAAAAAATTGTTAAATAAATGTAAATTTTAAATAGCTTTTTTATTTAAAAACATAAAAGGGGAATGAATGACTTCCCCGAGACTTTCTCGTATATTCTTTTGGAATTATATCTGGGTGGTGTGTGTGTGTGTATGTGTGAACACGATAGCTTAAAAAGGCAAGCAGCCAGATCGATGAAATTTGGTATATATTCCTTACCTTAAAATTGTAGATTTATATCAACTTTTGGAGTAAATACTTCACCTGGAAGTAGTACTTTACCTAATAAGTTTTTTTCAAAAATTATAAAATTTTCAATTTTTGTTATATTATGATAAATTACTCTATTTTAAAAAGTTTTTATTCTTTGACATTTTTTTGAAAACTGAATAGTTTTCGAAATAATCAACGAAGAAAAAGAAAATTTTCGTTAAATTTGAAAAAAATTCAAAACAAAATCATACAGGCGCACAGTGGTTCCAAATCCCGAAAACGTGGTCAAAAGTCGAAAACGTTATTTAATCTCTCTGAAATTCAGTACACAAGGGTTTTTGAGGTCGCTGATTTAGAATTTGATATTATTTTTTCAGAAAAAAAAAATATGGCGGAACCAATATGGGGAACTAAAAAAAAATAATTCGATTTCAATCAAAATTGGCATTGTCGGGTTCTCGAGGTCGCCGATTTCGTATTTTAAATTAATTAATAACAAAATAATTTTTCTTTTTTTTTTATGTCTTTTTCTGCATCTTAGGCCATATTGGCCCTAAATGATACATATTGTTTAATACGACACATTTGTGGGGGTCCAGACACATTTATTTAGGTCAAAATAATTTAATTACAATATTTTATTCAATATTTTTAATACGGATTACATATAACATTAGTTTAAATAACATTAATATGCTTCATCAGATGAATATTCAAATTCCAAAAAAAATTGAATAAAAAAAAATGTGCAAGTCTGTGCAGCTAATTTTTTAATATTATTAATGAAGAAGGATTACAAAAAGCAGGAAAAGTGGTTTGAGAGTGGGATGTCGTGGGACTTTTCACTTTTTGACTTTTGAATTTTTGCGATTTCCGAAATGGAAAAAAAAATAAGGCGTTATTTGAAATGCTCCTATTAATTAACTATCAAAATTTATTGCATTTTTTTTACATTGTTGAAATTTACTTACTTTCAGTCTTTGATTTCATTTGACGAAATTAAAATAACCAAAAAAACAAGGAAATGGAGAGCGATAGAAAAGGATGCTTATTTGCGTTCGGAGAGAGCTCCCGATTGTTGTCAAAAACGCTTAGATTCAAATAGATTTTGAGAGCCAGATAAGTGCATATGACTCCCAAAAACGGTCGTTCCTAACCGTAAATATATTAATAAAACTATTTAGGGCTTAAAAGTCCCCGAATTTACTCTTTATTTTTGGACTTTTGGCCACGTTTTCGGGATTTGGAACCACTGTGAGGCGTCATTAAAAAAACATGTAAATATAAACGAATGAATTTGCTTCACAAGTACGTGGTACTAAGGGAAAGAGAGCTTATGTAGAGACTCCGGTGTCTGTCTGTCCGACCGTCCGTCCATCTGTACACAAAAAAAGTACGGCCTGAACTAAAGGTCGTAGAAAAATAATACTTACATATACCGATTCAGTATAAAAAACTGGTCCAGGGAAAAATACGGTTTGGTTGCTAGCACTTCCGAATTTTTAAATATTTAACATTTTTTAATTTTACATTTGGGTCATTCCACGTAAGTTCAACCAGGCCATTTCACCCAAAATCTCAGTTTTTTATGAAACTTGGTATGTTTGTTCTATGTATAGAGATAAGTAACAGCACCAAATTTCGATTTTCTATCTCACTTAGTTTTCGAGTTATGGCACTTTAAAGTTTTGATTTTTTCACCTTCCGCGGCTTGAATAATGCCAAACAAAATGTGACATGGAAGAGAAAATAATTTCTCATTTATTTATTTGACCACCAACCAATTTTTATGGTAGGTTCTTTGAACAATAAGGAATTAGAAAAAAAATATATCACGAATCTAAGTTAATCCTAAAATATAAAAAAAAATTCATATTGTTGATTTTTTTTAGTTTTGAAAACGCAAACATGGTTTAGCGCTAAAGCCGATATCTCTAAAAGGGAATGAGATTTTCAAGAAATTTTTTTTTCTAAATAATCTGCATGAAATGGGCTTTAATTTAGTAAAATAAAAATTTTGTGTATTTTGTTCCCTCTATTTCTTAAGTCCATTGCAATTTCAATATATAGTTTCAGATGTTAAAAAGGTTTCAAGGGCAAAATGAAAATATACATTTTAAAGAGCATCTAAAAAATAATTGATTTATGAATTTTAATAAAAATCGTTGGAGCGAATTTTGAGAAAATTGAAAAAAACTGAAAAAGTACAGTAAAGTACTAATACTTTTTGACCGATTTTGTTCAAAAGCTTATTTTGAGTCTCCGAAACGGTGCCTAACTTAAATATAAAATTTCAACTTACTAGCTCAATCCTTTTATGCTTTCATTTAAACAATGTGTTTTCGTCTGTGTTCAGTAATAAGCAGACACACACACAGAGTTCATTTGAAATCATGAAAGAATTGAGCTAGGAGGTAATTTTTTTATTTTCCTTCTCTATGAAAAAGAGGATAGTGATAGTTCGCGTGGAGGAAAGAAAGATTTATCAAAATCTAAGCTACCGTAGCATTCACTAAACATGAAAATCAGTACAGGTCTAATCACTTAAAAAAATTTTTTTTCCATAATTTAGTTGGGGGGGGGGGGCGCCAAAAATGACCTGGCACGGAGGCGACAACTTACCCAGGAACGGCCCTGTATATAGGTGTTTGAATTGGGGGGGTTCCTGAAGTTTGGGGCAATCCAAATTTCGATCTCACTAATAGGACCTATTTTTTTAAAAATGTTTTATTTCTCCGTTTTCAAACCTATACACCCAGCATTCTACCTACAATTTTTTTCTTTAGGGAGGAAATGTCATATTTAAAAAAAAAATATTTAAGGTCTTTTTTCGGCAAATTCTTTTCTTATACTGATAAATAATATTCATTTAATTGTTAATGAAAAAAAAAAAAAAAAAAAAAAAAAATTGATTTTTATCCATTACAGCCTTAGTAAGTGGCTTTTTCTTATGCTATGTTTACGTGTATCACCGTAGATATATATACGTAGTAGGCCTATATATTGATTGCCCTTTCCTTTCATATAATTTATTGTTGTATTATTAAAATTCCTAATGTTAGATAGCGCACAGTCGCCGAAACTGTAAACAGAGAATTAAGTAAAAATCTAATCAGAAGACTATTAATATCCTCAAAAAAAAAAAATATTTAAACTATTTTTCCTCTTGTTTTGGTTTTCAAGATTAGAATAAAACAACCATTAATTTTCAAAAAATTTAAAATGACGTTGTTTATGCTTAAACATTTCATTATCTTTTATCGTTATTCTCTATTCATATCATTAATTTTTTTTTCTATCAGATCATTTCATCAAAATCTCACTTTTTAAAACTAATTAATCATCTGCTTATTTGTCTGATGTTTGTCAAGTCGATTCAATTTTACTCATTAGAAAATAATAGTTTCTCACGATTTTATTCACTTGTTGAAAATTAATATTGAATATTAATAATTTTTTTTTTTTTTAGCAAAGTCTCTTGCAGCCAAGGGCGGATACAAGGGAGGGGGAAGGGTGTAATTACCCCCGAGATTCGAAAAAAATACCTCTTGTATTTAAAATTATATAAATAAAGATATGACCCCTAAATGGCCTCTGTAGCCGAAAAGAGTTTAAAAAAATGAAAAGGAGGATATTAGTCAACCTACAGAAAGGGCCACAAAAGGTTGGGATTCCCTGACCTAGACCAATGGCCGAATCGTCAGCTTGGAACGGCACAATAAAAGAAATAATTTTGGTTTCATATGTCTTGGAATTTTTTTTTCGACTCCTCTTTATAATAATAATCTTGAAATCTAATAGTGCAGATCATTAGACCGATAATTTTATTAAACGGTTTACTAAAAATAAAATTTCCTAATACTTAATAATTTTTATATAAATATGTTGGCTATAGTAGATAACCACCCCTGGTCAAAAGACGACCAGTTTTAATTTATGAATAAGATTTTTTTCTCCCCGTCTGTCACGAATAAGGTATAAACCAAACATTTTTTTCTCTCTGAGTTTTTATTTAAGATGAAATGAAGGTAAACGAATCAGCTTGAGAAATTTGATCTCATTTTAAAGGGAGTGTTTGTTGTTCATTGAACAAGATTTTAAATATTATCGTAATATTATGCTAAAAAAGAGGATAAAAAAACTTGGCTTTGATAAAGATATATCTGACTCATAAATCTACTTTCGGTGCTAAGCTCATTTTATATGTAGCTACTCTCTATAAAGAAAAAAAAAAAAAAAAAACGGCAGCTCCTTCTTTTCCGTAATAACTAAACTAAAAGCCTCTTTTATTTTTTATTGAGGTCAAATGCGATGATGATAATAGAGGTGAATAAAAATGATGCAGGAAAATTATTCATATTATAAAGACATCAATCTTCGGTTTTTTCGGCACCTGAGGCCATTTTTAATTAAAATAATTGCTAACCAAAGCAAAAGGAAGTTTTAAATTCACTAGTTCCTTAAAAATAATAATAATAATCAGGATCGTAGCTACAAAATTTTTTTTGGAGAGTGTGTTACAGTGGCGTAGCGAGGGATGGGCAAGGGGGTCATCATGCCCCGGGCGCTACTCACAAAGGGGCGCCAAATGGTCTGCAAAACAAAAAATTGCTGAACAATTTTTATGATAATTGATTTCTGGAAAATATATTTTAAATTTGGTACCAATGTAATATAATAATTTTGTATATTTACATATAAAATATGGTTTTCGAATGGGGGTGGGGCGCTAAAAAGTTATTGTGCCCCGGGCGCGAGTTAAGCTCGCTACGCCACTGGTGTGTTATGAGTTGCCAGTCTTTAGGAGCTGTTGGGATTAGATATAATAGATTTTCAAATTCTTTTTTGGTTCCAAGCTTGACAGTGGTGCAACCAGGATTTGCTCCTGGGGGGGGGGAGGGGTTTGAAAAAATTAAACAAGAAAATTGTTCACGGAAACGTCTACTAAAATTATTACACAATTACAGTATTTGTATTAATATTTACTAGAAATATTTAAATAAATACTTAACCTCTTTCTTTAAAAATAAAAGTAATGATACAGAAAAAAGTAAGAATGATTGCAATAAGTGATCTTGTGACATGTGACCTTAAAGAAAATTGGCCCCCGTAGAATAGCTAGAGGGAAGGGAGAAGATGGTAGTAATATGACTCCCTCTTTAATACAAGACAAAAGGTAATTTAGTTGTTTCAATTTTCAGAGAAAGACGTGGAATTAAAGAAGTCAGAAGATTAAGAAAAAAGGTGAAAAGATGTTAAAATAATCAAAAAAAAAGTCTTTGAAGGAGGAAATTAGCAAATAAAATATCAATAGTATTAATTAGGTATTTTTTGCTCAATGAGGGGCCATTGTAATAATATTTAATTTTGTTTTTCATTGACCGTATTGAGAAGAGATCAAATGTGCTGAATGCATTATATCTGATAGATTGTAATGAATTTTATGAAATGTCTGTCAAAGAACGAAAGATTGTTTTCTGTTGACTGAACCCTAGCCATGAAGATGGTTGCATACTTGACCGAAAAGTCGCTGCGTTCTGTAATAAAGAAATGGCCTTTTATTTTTTTACTTTTTCTACTATTTTTATTTATTTTCTACTACATTATGAAATAATTTTTTTTTTTATATTTATTATACTTAAGGACTTTTTCGGCATCTTAGGCCATATTGACTTTAAAGGAGATTCATATTCACTCAAAGACAAAAAATATCATTCCATTCCAACAAAAGTACCTAAATCCCGTGAGAAACCTTCGGTCCCCCAATGTTTGGATTTTATTTAATAAATAATTAAAACTTCTGACTTTAATTTTGCGATTAATAGCGAAAAATTAAAGGCGAATACTATTTTTTTTTTTTTTTTAATATAAAATGCGCGTAATGTTATATGGTTAGTTTAAAAATAAATTAAACACATATTTCAAATTCTCAAATAATTTATTGTGCGAACATTAAAATACTGGTGAAATTTACTTTAACTTGAGTACATGGGCGTAACTAGGGGAGTGCCGGAAGCGCCTCCCCCCTCCAGAACCTCCCAAAAAATGGAAAGGGGGTCCGGATAGCTGGTCCCATGGCCCCCCCAGCCAAATTCTCTAGTTGCGCCCATGCTCGAGTAACATTTTATAAAGTAACAAGTGTTCAAGTCCGCCTTCGGCTACGCCTCCTGGACCCCCTTGCTCCCCTTCGGCGAGCAAATGTATCAAATTCTCACTGTTTGGAAATTTCCCTCTCTGATTTAAGTTTTAAATTTTTTTCGCCCGCTCCACTTCCTGTATGTCTAGCGAGAGAACAGGCACATACAGAGGGAAAGGAAATCAGCGGCTAGCGTTTTATATATAGTAATAATTAATTTATATTATTAATATAATATTTTGTACAGGCAAATTTTCACGGCGCTCCAAGAGAACAGACGCGGAGCCCTGTATCGCGAGAGTTTTACACTATTTTAGAGCTTATTTTGTAAAATAAATATTTTTATATGACTTAAGATTTTGATAAGGTTATTATTAAAAATAATTTTTTGATTTAATTTAAAGTTAAAAAAAAGTTAAACATTATCCTTTCTTTTTGCCGATAGAATATTAAAATTTAATGAATTTCTAATAACCAAGAAAGGAAAAGTTTTTTTCTTATTTAAATAAATTTAAAACAAAATAACTTTTTAATTAAATTTAATTTTTTATTTAAAAGTCAGAAATACAGTAAAATTTATTTTGCCCAGTTATTATTATGTACATTTATTTACATTAGAAGATACAAATACGTATTGCAAACAATTGCAATAGAGGGACGTAGCTAAGGGGATGATCTCCCTCTCTCTCTGGTGGATCGAGTAGAATAAAGTGAACTGTGAAATTAATTTTTAATTTTAGACTTACCATCTAGTAAGCATAAAATTCATTAATTGATTATTTTTATACATTAATTCCTTTTTACCGACAGTACTGTTTAATCGAATTTCAAGATGTCAAATTTATAAACATGGGAAAATATTTATATTTTGTTACCATAGCAACCATATCTCCTATCTTTCTATGAAGTACAAGAGTAAAGTGGTCTTTAAACAATTTTGAGAGCAAAATGAGAATATAAATTTTAAAGAGTATCTAAAAAATAATTGATTTTAGAATTTTAATCAAAATCGTTAGAGCGAATTTTGAGAAAATCGAAAAAAACATTAAAAAAGAGCATCAGCACAGTACTAGTACTCTATGGCCGATTTTATTTAAAAGCTTATTTTCTCGCTCCAGAGGGGTGCTTAATTTAAATATAAAATTTTAGCCTCATAGTTCAATTCCTTCATGTTTAAAATCGAACACAGACACAGACAGACAGACCATGTCACGAAAACCACTTTTTTGCATTCAGGGGACCTCAAAAAGTGTATATCCATCAAAATCTCGACATCGAATTTTTTACATGAATCGAATACTTTCTTTCTATATATTTAACATATATAGAGGTAAGAGAAAGTAAAAATTATATATTTTTCTATTAAATTTTCAAATAAATTATTAAAAGTAATTTAATGTAAAAATTATGGATGTTGTTTCGTTTATTAATTTATTTTAATCATTCAACAAAGATGCTTGTGGGTAATTTTTCAATGATCGCTTCAGAGCCCAGAAAAGGCCACGGTGAGGTGGGGGTGGACTTTGATTAATACGTCATCACTCCCCCCCTCCCTCCTTCAAATGCATAAACTCGATCACCAGCTCGATCATCGACTGCATCTATTAAGATTGGACAAACTTGGCCTAGGTGCCGCTCCTGGAGCCCTATTCTTTTAATAAGGAGACACACCACGCCACCTGTTCAGTTGCCGGAGGGGCTTTGTACAGTTGACATCGGGTCTGTGTTTATTTGTATTAGTGCATAATTTAACATGGCGTCCACCTGGCGACACGACGCTGTTTGCGGAGCTTTACTCCCCAGTTTTAAAGGTATTTTACAGTTTATTTTTAAATCGTTGATAAAATTTAAATAATATAAGACAAATAAGCAAACTGAAATATAATTTACATTTATATCTAAAATTATTATCCAATGCTGAAGTGGTCAGCCAAGCTAACAATTTCATTTTGTCTACAAAGAATATAAATAAAGAACACTTGGGATTTTTTTTTATTTACTAATTAATTGATTTACTTAAACGGATAATTGACCCGCTTTTTTAAACGATCCTTTATTGCAAATTCTCCTCTCTCTTGCTAACGGACTATTCTCTCTCTCTTCCCGACTCTCCCCCTTTTCATAGAATTTTATTCTCTCTTCCAAACTAAATTTTACTATTTACCCGTTGTCTTTACCAAAATAAATTTCTACTCTTGATGAATTCATTATTTTTGCAATTACTGTCTTCTTTTGTATGTTGTTATATTTCTATATAGTAGAATGATAAGCCCGGACAAAAACTTGTTCAGACCAGTAGAGCCTTCCAATTCAATCCATTTCTATACAACACATAACCGAATATATTAATTAAATACCTTTAAAAAATAGAAATATATTAAGGATAGATTCATTTTCACTGTAAAGTCATTCGGAATTTTATTTTATATTTTTATTGAACCCATTCACGTTTTGAGAGCAGAGTTGATTTAACATTATTTCGACAATTTTTTTTCTATGATAGGGAACTTTTTCGGTTTTTTTTCTCCCTCCATTCTAAAATAGAAATGGCAAAGCATATTTATTTTTTGATAGCCTACTTTATAATAGGAGTTCTTAAATTTCTGTTGACCAGATTTTTACTTTCTCTTACCCTATATAAGAAATATGTAGAGAAAATATTGTCTTATTTCAAGACCTTACGAGACTTAAGTATAAGGTTTTTTTTTTTTTTTTTTTTTTTTTTTTTGTTTATCTCAATATCTCGCGGCACTCCTTAGCCACCAATCACGCGGCACCCTTGGGTGCCGAGGCACACCGATTGGGAACCACTGGTCTAAAGCCTCTTATTAACTACATTTGACCCTTCAGGTTTTAATCTGACATTACTCTTTTTCTCGTCAGATTAAAACCTGAAAACGCACTGGACCAGCATCTCGAATTCATTTGATCGTTCTCTCTAATTTTATTAATTCTCTGTCTGTTATTTCGTTACTGTTCAATCAAAGATTGATTAAAGATTATTTAGGGCCTAATACAATAATTTTTTTTAAAGATCATCAAATAAATTATCTCTTTCCTTAATAAATTCTTATTTCTGTTGTATATACTTGGCCTTATATAAGATTTAAAATAAAAATCCAATATTGGTAGGGTAAATACTTGGATTTCATTAAATGATTAAAGAAATTTATTTATTTTTTTTAAACACCCACACATTTTTCTCATACTCACTCACTCCCATTGATGCACAGTCTTGGGCCATATAAGACTTTATACGAAAACCGTTATTTATGAATATATATATTTGGTATCCAAATGGCTTAAATAAAATAATCGGACTGCCGAGGATTCGAACTCGCGACCCTTGTTATAGAAGACCAGCACGCTAGAAAGAAATTTATTTAAGTGTATAATAATTATTAAAATTGGAGCAAAGCACGATACGATTTCATCAGGAATAATGTAGGACGGTAAATACCGTTCTTCCCCCTAATATTTTAAGGATTGGCGCATTTGAAACAATTATATCAATATATTAACTTGAACCATTAACATGGGCGTAACTAAAGAATTTGGCTGGGGGGGGGGGGCATGGGACCAGCTATTCTCCTGTGGGCCTGGAAAGCCCCAAATTTTCTCAATTTTTCTTGGGCCAAGGAGCTTTCTGGGGGGGGGGGCAGGCCCCCGGCACCTCCCCCCTAGTTACGCCCATGTTCATTAAGTTTCTTTAAATTTTTTTTTTATTTAATAAAAAACTAGGAGGGTTAGCCTCCCGGACATTGGAAATTAAGTAATTTTAATAAAATATCTCGTTTCTTTCCGAATATTTTTCATTTATTAAATTTAAAAAATACATAGCATTGGATAACCACGTAAATATATGTTATAAAACCACATTTATTTTATTGAATTTAATTTATTAATAAACTCGATATTCAAATATTTACCTTTGCAGAAAGTATAATAATTAATTAAAAAAAATAAAAAAATAAAAAACTTTAACAAATATTTGATATAAAATTAATTTTTCATTTCAATTGGACCGTATAAGATCACATGCCATGATTCCAGTTTATTTTTATATGTTAATATATACTATATATATATAAAAGGAAAATATTGGATTCATGTCAAAAATTCGATATCGAGATTTTGATGGAAATACCCGTTTTGTTATACAATGGCTCGTTAAATTGTAAAAATCGGAGGCTTTATTTTTGGCTGCTCCTGCTCCTTCCTCTAAAAATATCTTCAATTTATTTTTCATGTCTGTCATATTATCCATATTCTTAAACATTAAAGTAATATTTATGCTCTTTCTCAACTAATAATCGAGCAGGTTTAAGGAGCATATATTGAATAGTAAATAATTTCGAATATATGCATATACAGTGTTTAATAAACGATATTTGAGTCCTGGAGAGGAGCGTGATAGACGACAAAATAATACAGTATGTTTTATTACTTTTTCTCTGAGCCATCTTTCTTCTTATTCACTGTATAAAATTGGATCTCTTTTTTTTATTTTTTTAAATTACTTGCTATATTAGATTCTTTATCATGTTCTTTTTACTCCTCTCTTTATTTTACTTATTACATAAAGTGATGAGAAAATAAATAAAAATATATTAATAGAGTCTCAAAGAATATTAATACAAAAGATGACCGAAAAAACTAGATCATTTAATACTATATTTGATAAAAATCTCCCCAGAAGGCCCGTGGCTCCCCCAGAAAGCTCCCTGCCCCAAGAAAAACTGAGAAAATATGGGGCTTTCCAGGCCCCCCCCGAAGGATAGCTGGTCTCATGCCTCCCGGGGGGGGGGGGGACCCAGCGAGGATGGTTGGTCCCATGACCCCCCAAGTCAAATTCTCTAGTTACGCCCATGACTATACTTCGATTAATATTTCTTAAATTAAAAAAAATTTCAAATGAATGAAATCTCTAATTGCCTCCTATTAGTATGAAAACATTAAAAAAAAAAAAAATTAAATTAAATTTATAATACCAACGAAGTTGCAAAATCTTCCAGCTCTTCTCAAGCAAAGCTAACCATTAAATACACATGTGTTAGAAAAGCATGATTATTTGTAAGACAAACCTCTTTATTTTGATACTGAAGACGACCAGGTATATTACCGTTATACCGGTTAAAATTTTGTGAGAGTGGTCCATTTAAAAGCTGGTGCTTTAATCTCCGCATATTCCTTATGCATATTATCCGCTTATTTTTTTTTTCCTTTCTTTTACCCCTACATATATATAATATATAAACAGAGAAAGTATTGGATTTTCATGTCAAAAATTCGATGTCGAGATTTTGAAGGATATACACGTTTTGAAGTCCCCTGAATCCAAAAAAGTGGTTTTCGCGACATAGTCTGTCTGTCTATGTGTGTGTGTCTGTCTGTCTGTCTGGGTTATATTTAAAGAATAAAGGAATTGAGCTAGGAGGTTGAAATATTATATTTAAGTTAGTCACCCCCCTTTTAAACAAAATCGGCCAAAAAGTACTAGTACTTTACTGATGCTCTTGTTTAAAGTTTTTTTAGATTTTCTCAAAATTCGCTCAAACGATTTTGTTTGAAATTAAAAAATCTATTATTTTTTAGATGCTCTTTAAAATGTATATTCTCGTTTTGCCATTGAAATCTTCTGAAGACCACTTTACTCTTGTACTCCATAGAAAAGATAGGAGAAATGGTTGCCATGGTAGCCAAATATAAATATTTTCACCTATAAATTTTACATCTTGAAAATCGATTGTATCGTACTGTCGGAAACTAAATACATGTCGACATGAAAAATCTGGTGTGACAAGAACAGAACACAACTTAGAGAAAAAACCTACCATTTTTTAATACACCCTGAACATTGAAAATAAAGCGGTTGTGAATCTATTGATTGATATGAACTTTTTCTCAAGGATTCACACACTTAAGGATCAGCATTCACCTTGCAAGATCCTTATTGAAAAACAGATAACATCTCTCTTCTCTAGTCTTCGCATTAGAAAAATATAGATATATGGCAAAATGGCAAAGTCGTCAAATATAAGAAATGATTCTTTCAAAAAGAAAATTTGTATTTTTATTCTAAATGGGCAATTAGTGAAGTAAACTTAATACTGTTTATTAAAAAAAAAAAAAAAAAAACAAGTATAATAATTATTAGGTACATAGGATCTTTTTGGCCATATTGTTGACATAGATCTGGCATAATTTGTTAAACTAGTTTCTCGAAAAGTTTAATTACAAAGTATAGGAAGGCTTTTATAAAGTTGTAACCGGAGTGACAAGTTTGGTTCATTAAAATAATAAGAGAAAAGTTTTATCTTTAATTGTGTTTTAGGGATATAATAAGAGGTAGTATAATAAACAATACAAACAAATCTGTCACTTTTTTCCATATATAATCCGGAGAACATTAATCCCTTCTTCAAAATGGAATACATTTAAAGTTCATTATTTAGGGAAATTAATTAGTCTTGACTTTAGAATAATTAGTTAGCTTCTAATTTCATATAATTTGCCTCCTGGCTGCTTACGTATATCTCGAAGTAAATAAATAAAAACAAATCAAAAAAATGTATATCAAGAATGATATCATATTAATTCCTTAGGAGGAGGGGAAGGGAAAAATCAATAGCTGCTGATCAAATAGAATACTTGAAAAATAAATATAATTGAAATATTCTTTCTGATTCGTTACATGTGTCAACTATATCAACAATGCATACAAACATTTTTTGAATAAAAACTATTTTTACTTTCTCTTGCTTATATATGTATATATATATAGTGAAAAAATAATGAGATCATGTCAAACATTCGATGTAGAGATTTTGATGGATATGCACGTATTGAGGTCTCTTGTTTCCAAAATGTCTTTTTTTTATCTATTATCCCTCCTGGACAGTTAAAATAAATTTTTAGAAAAATCGGCCAAAAAATACTTTCCTGAGGTACTTTTTCAGTTTTTTTCTCTGTGGCCAATTTTAAGCAACAAGTAAATAAGCTGCGAGGTTGAAATTTTATATTTAACGTAGGTACCCTCCTCAGACGTGAAAATATGCTTTTAATCACGGTTAAAAAGTACTAGTACTTTTTTAGTTTTTTCGATTTTCTCAAAATTCGCTCTAAAGATTTTGATTAAAATTCATAAATCAATTATTTTTTAGATGCTCTTTGAAATGGCCAGTTAAAACAAGCTTTTAAACAAAAACCAAAAAGTACTTTACTGATGTAGCCTACTTTTTCAGTTTTTTCGATTTTCTCAAAATTGGCACTATCGGATTTGGGAAGGAAGTACTTTTCCAGTTTTTTTTCGATTTACACAAAATTGGCACTAACAATTTTGATTAAAATTCATAAATAAACTATTTTTTATATGCCCTTTAAAAAGTATATCAGTAAAATTGTTTAAAGTATACTTTACTGTTGTAGTATTTCAGATTTTCCAAATTCACTTTCCGGCTCTTCCTTCCAAAGAGCCAACGTTAAATCCTTATGGGGATTTATATGTAAATTTCGATTCAAAACAGGGTCCCCTTTTACTTATTTAAAATTTTTTTTTCTAATTCGTATGAAATTTTGTATTTATTTAGGATTCTCTATTGTATATAGTCATACTATAATATAAAGCGCTAGCCACTGACTTCCATTATGTTCCTGTTCTCTCTTGTTGATTGGCTAGAGACAGAGGTAGTTGAATCTGTGAGGAAAATTTAAAACTTTAAGCCAGAGAGGGAAATTTAAATCTTTTATTCATAGAGGGCAATTTGAAACTTTAATTCAAAGGGAAATTTAAAACTCCAAAATTTTGCAATTACTCGCCGAAGGGGAGCAAGGGGGTCCAGGGGGCTCAGCCGATGCCGGGCTTTGCCACTTGTATTCAAATATCAAAAAAAAACTTTTTCTCATATCTTTTAGTGTTTTCATATAATCCCAGATAGGTTTTTAATAATAAATATAATATTTCAACAAGACAGTAGTTCCAATTAAATTGCCTACCAAACAATTGAAATAAATAGATACATGGTCTAAATTGCAGAAAAAGATCTTAAATAAATTTAAAAAAAGCCACTATTTTAATTATTAAAATTATAAATAAAACCCCATGCTATCTATCATTTTGTACCAAAATGAGTTAAAATTAGTCATTATAAATACATTAGTTTATCATTTTCTAGATGCAATTAGATTCAAATAACAACACTTTGTCTAATTAAAATTCTTGTTAAATGTTGCGGATCAAAACTAACTTGTGGTCTGAAGAAAGCCTTGCATTCTAAATCTAATAATTATTTCATTTTATAGTAGTAAACATTTTCACGATTCGGTTATACCCTGGGAAATTCATGCCGAGTGTGATAAGCAGAAGAATTTTTAAAATGAAAAAATATGTATGTCAATATATCGTTAAAAAAGTCAAAATATGTTGCTATACATGTGATTTATTCATTTAATCATATTTGAAAACATTTTAAATTGATGAAAAAAGTTTTATTTATACTGAAACTATTACAGAGAGTGCAAAAACAAAAAATTTGTAAATGCACAGTTTAATGTTTTAATTATGATATGGCAATTAGTCGTTAACATTACTGTCCACAAAATTAGATATATGGAATATCCAGCGCTCTTGACAGAAAAATGGGATATAGGACAAGGGCGGATACAAATGGAGGGGGGGGGTAAAGGGGGTATTTACCCCCCTAAGATTTAAAAAAAATACTTTTTTTCGAAAAAAAAATGTATTTTTAATGTAAAATTTTAAAAAATAATACTTAAAAATTTGTATTTATATTCTGGCAAACAAGTACAGAATGCGCCTTTAAATTACCGAAATTAAGAAAAAAATATGTGCTGTGCGACCAGTCACTCCAGATTACCCCTCCCCGAGAAACACCTCTGGATCCGCCACTGATATAGGAGGGCTTTTAGGAAGCTTCCTGATTGCGTGAAAAAAGTTGATGCTCCCTAAGAGTCCCTGGGTGGTAGAGTTATAGATCTCGCTCTATATGCTAGGAGTCAGTGGCGGCGCGTCCACTAGGCAAACTAGGCGGCCGCCTAGGGCGGCAACCTGGAGAGGGCGGCAAAAAGGGGAAAATAAAAAAAAAATTTTGGTTCCACAAGCGGTACCCGAAAAAGAAAAAATTTCGGTCCCGGGGGCGGCAAAAATTTAGCGTCTCTAAAAAAAGGTAAAACATTTTTCCGGACGGGAAAAAATTTTGGTTCCGCGAAAAAAAAAAAAAATTTTCGCAGAAAAATTTTTGAGATCAGGGAAAATTTTAAGGAGGGGGCGGCAAATTAAATCTTTAGAGTTTTGGGGGGGGGGGGGCGCAAAAAAAATATCTTGCCTAGGGCGGCAGAATAGCTTGCGCCGGCCCTGCTAGGAGTCAGAGGTCCACTTCCCGTTTCAAGCTAAATTGTTTTGTTTCCATATTGACCGAAAAAGACCTTAAATATATTAAAAAAAAAAAAATCTACTTTATTTTGATCTGTGCAGAGCCACATTTCACATCGTCACCGATTAAAAAACATAATCCTAGTATCAAATATTATTTTTAATAAAACATTAAATATAAAAATTGAAATTGGAAATATTGAATTAGAAAACATGTAAATTCAATTAAATTTTAATCGTTAAATTCAAAACCGTCACATATTAGATTTTAATGAGAATTTAAATGTCAATATTTTAGGCAAACAATGCTAATATGATTATGAATTGTTGGAGAAATCAGTTGGATTTAAACTTAAAATAATATTCTAATTGGAAATAAAAATATTGAAATTGTTGAAATATCCCGGGAAGAAAATTAATCAATTAAAAGTAAAATCAACATTCTCGGGAATATGAAGGATCTGGAATAATAAAATTATTTAATTTGTGTTTTTGATTGATAATTTTCATCCCCCCACCGGGGGGAGGGGTGGAGGGGGGCCTCCCTTGAAGGTCTTTGGCGAGTCCTGTACCTAGCCATAAAAATACTTTCCTCTCATAGCTATTTGTTTTTGGGCCCTCTAATAACTTCCGATAGGTTGTGTTGTGTCACTTGTGGAAATACATGTATATCTTGACTGTAGAAATAGGTGTAATGGCCAGAAACGCAAAATTTTGTAGTTAATTGTATTATTAAGAAAAATAAACCATAATTGTTGATATCTGGTGTGACCTAACGCACAGCACACAATTTTCTCTTACCTTCCGTTGAATACTTTGCAGTCACACCAAATTTTTTTGTTGCGAGATATATTTAGTTTCCCATTGCACCTTAATTCCAAACTTGAACACTTGTAATTTCATAGATGCTTCCATTGGAAAAAGTAAAAAATCTGAAATACTACTTCAGTAAAGTGTACTTCATACACATTTGAGAAAAAAACTTATTAATATACTTTTTAAAGAGCATCTAAAAAATAGTTAATTTATGAATTTAAATCAAAATCGTTCCAGCAAATTTTGAGAAAATTGAAAAAACTAAAAAAGGACTTCACTATGGTGCTAGTACTTTTTAGCCGGGTTTGTTAAAAACCTTATTTTACTTGTCCGGGAGAATACCTAATTTAAATATAAAACTACAACTTCGTAGCTCATTACCTTCATGCTTAAAATCTTCATATAGACACTACAGACATACAACTTTTTTTTTGGAATCGCTAACCTCAAAACGTGTATTTCTCGATAACGAATTTTTGATATGATCTCAATACTTTGTTTCTACATGTAGACATGGACATGGGCCTAACTAGGGAGGTCCCGGGAGGGATCAAAGGATATACACGTTTTGAGGTCCCCTTAATCCAAAAAAGTAGTTTTCGCGACATGGTCGGTCTGTCTGTGTGTGTATCTGTCTGCCTGTCTGGGTGTGTGTGTGTGTGTTCAATTTTAAGCATGAAGGAATTGAGCTAGGGGGGCTGAAATTTTATATTTAAGTTAGGCACTCTCCCTGGAGAGGGAAAATAAACTTTAGAACAAAATCGGCCAAAGAGTACTAGTACTTTACTGGTGTACTTTTTCAGTTTTTTTTTTTTCGATTTTCTCAAATTCGCTCTATCGATTTTGATTAAAATTCAAAAATCAATTATTTTTGTCGATCTTCTTTAAAATGTACCATCTATTGCAATAGTATTGAGAATAAAGCCAGGAAGTTAGGCAGCCCAAATGGCAGCTGGTCTGTCTAAGAAATATCTTTTTCAAAGCAGGCAATTGGGCGATCGGCCTTTATTACCATAAAAATTTATCTTTTTAATATATTAGTGAACGTGTGCCATTTGGGCTGATTAACTGCCGGGCTTTATTCTCAATACTATTGCAATAGATGGTATATTCACAGCTTTCAAATACCTAATAAGTATGAAAAAGTTGTGTGCTAGGCCACCAGTCATATCAGATTTTTTATTTAAGTCATTTCGTCGTCTTAGACTTTAAACGATTCTTATTATTTAAAGACGATACAAAGTAGAGTCTTGCTAATCCTTCCTAAACTGGACCGGCCCTAAGCCGGATTTCCCGAAACATTTATTTTTGAAAAAATCTGTAATGACACTTTGTTTTCTTAAATTACCCCTTTTTACTTTTTTGACATTCAGATGACCAACATATGTCAACATTTCTAACCCCTCGTCTACAAAGAAGGATTATAATAAAATTTCATATTAATATTAGTTATTCTATATAGGCTATATTTTATTTATATGAGATTGGTTATTTTTATGAATTACCAATGAAATATATACTAATGAGTTCATTCCACTTTATTTTTTACAATATTTATTATTTAATGCAATGTAATTGGCTTGCTTCAATTTCGATTCGTTTATATAAACAATAGCGGCTTTTGTTTGTGACAAATAATAATTAGTCCGTTTGTAGGGGCTTTTTGCCTTGGCAGTCAGTTTATTAAAAGAGAGAAACGAACACTTTTCTCATTTTTTCGATTAAATAAAATAAACGATAAATTTTTCATTTGACATTTTTTTATCTTTATTTAAACGAAAACATTAATTAAAAAAGTGTCTACAAGATAGAATCAATTGACTTTTTGTTATTAACAAGGATTAAAAAAAAAAAAAAAAAACTTAAGAGAAGCACGTGGATGCATTGATCTATCGTATTTAACTTAAGCAAACAATTATATAATTAGAAAGAAAAGAATTCTATTCTATTGGTTTCATATAAACCCAGAAAATTTGTAATAAAAGTTCTAGAGAATTTCATATAATATTAATATTATTTGAAATAGTTAGTTGATTTTCTCTATAATTTGTTCCAGTCAATAAATCATTTAAGGAAATGTGCGAGATAAGTTTCGGTTTGTTTGGGCAAATCGTGTCCCCTTGACTCGAACCAAGATTTCACGCAGACCCAATAAACAATAGTATTTAATAGTTAGGGTGGTCCTTATTTATAGATGTCAAATTTTTTTTTTATAGAAATTTAATAGCACATACCAGTATAATAACAGTAGTCCTTTTCCATTGCATTAAAAAATAATGTCTGCAGAATTTGAACTCATTTGTAAAACAGGAACACGTCGCCCATCGCATGAGAATTTTCAAAATTTTCTTAAAACTAAACATTCCTTTTGTTTGTGTCCAAAAAGGACTAATTTAATTTCACATTCCAATAAAACTAGAAATGTTTTATTTAGAATCTTTTAGTTATTGCTAATACATAAAAAATTTATAGAATTAATAAGGTAGATTTTTAACTCAATTTTAATTATGCTTAATGCATTTGAATGTAACATGTCAAAAAGGTTATTCAAACTATATTTAAATTCTTGTTCGTCCTTGGGCCAGTGGTAGAGTATCCGCCTCTTGTGTTAGGGGTCTAAATAATATCCCGTGGGCTAATTAGGATAAAATAAAAGACATGCGCCTTGAATTATGATTCTAAAGAGAGAAAGATTAAATTGTTTCATCTGTCAAAGTTCATCCGCATAAATCTGTTCATATTTCTTTTTCATTTCATAATTATTTGTCAATCATATTTTTCAGTTCAATTATATAAAATTATATTTAATTATATATTATATTATTATTTATTATATTAATTTAATGTGTGAGTAGTTTAGTGTTTAATCAAAACCGAATTGAGGTATTCATTGAATATTAATATCTTATTCAAATAAATCGATCTTGAAAATTATTTAAATAAAATTCAATACAAGATGTTCGAGTTATCAAACGAATATACTAATTTATTGTTTATTAGAAGCCGGATGTTGATGCATAATTAAACCTTAAAATATGCATGCATTCATTAATATGCACAATGAAGGGGAAATAACTATGTCTCTATCACAAATTGAGTCGCATTTTATATTTTATTTTTATTTATTTTTTATAACATTGAACAACAACCAATTTCTCTAAATTTTCTTTGCTTGCCTTGGTGTATTGGTGTTGGCCTTGTAAACCAAGGGTCGCGGGTTCGCATTCCTTCTCATGCGAGAATTTATTTCAATAAATAAGCTCTAAATGGCCTTCGCTGCCGAAAAAAGACCTTAAATCAAATAAAAAAAAGGACATTCGTGCCTTTGGGCTTTAGGCCCACTAGAGGGTTAGAGAGGCATTTTTAGGGTGAAAAAAATAAATATATTATGTAAAAGTGAGGGCCGGAACAATATTTGGGTTGAGCCCCCTGATCTAGAAAGTCCGCCCCCCCCCCTAGCACCTCTCTAGTTTCGCCCATGAAAACCATACAAGTTTTTTCATTCTTTAGTATAATAAATTAATTAAAACAATAATTAGAGGGAATTCTCCTTTTTAGATGATTTTGATCTTTTTTATTCAAAGACTAAATCAACTCTTTGAAAGCCTTGGAAAAAAAAAAAAAATTCTCGATGAAATTAAAAACTCTATTTTTCATATATCTTTTTGAAAAGAAGAAATAGTACGCACATCAATCGTATTTCAAATATTAAAATCCACTAATGATAGAAAAAGTCACAAAGGATTTCTAAAAATGAAAGAGTTTATATCTAAATGTGAAAAAGTTATTAGGGAGTTTGAAATTTTTGGTAATATGCGTATCAAGCCCATTCATTAATAACTAGTCTTATCTTAATCTTAAAAGATGCCTGGTTTTTATTTCTCTCTAAAGTGATCCCAATCCTGTGGGGTTGTAGGATGCAAAGCCCTTTCGAATTCACCCCCACTCCTAAGCAAATACATATAGTGTTAAAATTTAAACGCTCTTAGAAACTATAGGAAATAAAAATATAAGAAAATCTTTTAAAATTTATTTATTTGGGGAGGAGGGAGTCGTCCAAATCGCCCCTCCCCAAAAATTTTCTGTCTACACCACAGCCTGGAATTATTTAGAAATAAATCTGACATTTATCTGGTCCTACAATTATTACACTTTTCATTTAACGATTGATAAATTCGAATTTTTGATTTATGTGAATTTTCCAAAAAAAAAAAAAGTTTACCAGTGTTCTCAATTCAGAAATCAATTTTTCATGGGCGCCCGCAGAAATTTGACCAGACTGGATTTAGGGGATGGAGGGGTATATATTTTTTTTGAAATCAATGCTTAAGATCTAGCAGTGGTCACAAGTTACTAAACAGAAAAAAAAAATAAATAAGAAATTATATATAATATTTAAGATATTAAATATATCGCATATGTGAGCCGCGAAACGGAAATTGATATAATTAAATATTTATTAATTCATAAAAAATAAATTTATTTAATTATATAGAAAAAAAAATTATTTTAAAATTTTTATTATTTTTTTCTCTATTAGATAAGAATTTATTGATTTATCATGGAGGAGGGACAAGCGCTCTTAAAAATACTTTAGGAAATATTACAAATAAATCCGTACCATTAATTATTAATTAATTCTTTAATTATTTCATTAATTATTAATTTATTCTAAAAATAGAGAAGTTGCTGCTGTTGGGAATTAGAAATTAGGAAGAGTAAGTTGAGGTTTGAATGCGAAATGCCGAAAGGCGAAATTTATTTGTCGATCTTCATGCCTTCAAGGCTTATAGGCACAAAGTTGTCATAATTCTTAATGCACAAATACAAATACATCTATATTTTTTTTTAAAAGGACGAGTCTTTAATGTAACGTGAGAGTCTATTTGAGAATGATAAATATATTTCGACCGAAACGTCTCCTTCGGCATTTGGCGTCAAAAGGCTTTGTTTTTTTTTTTTTTTTTTTTGCTGCACCTGTACTTGCTCTTCCTAATTTATTCTTAAGAAAACGAATAAAGTATATGAATTTTTTCTTACTTTTGTAATAAACAAACACCGAAGTAATAAGATTGATTATAAAAGTTTAAATAAGATGGACATTTGAGAATATTAAATTCTATATTACATTGAATATATTATTGAGTGGATTCCTAATTCTAATTAATGCGAAGCATTGAAACAGTCTGTGAGTGCAATTGGCTTTATGTAAATATTAGTTTTAGCATTAGGAGCTCTCTCTGTTAATCTAGATTAGAGAAATAACAGCAAACAGCATCTCCTCTCCCTCTTCGAGAGAGCTTATGCTCATATTATTAGCTTTGTCAATCAATAGAATGCAATCTCAATGTTGTCTCATTTTTCTTTACAAAGTATTTTTTAATCCCTCGTTTAATCAACTTTAATTTAAAAATGAATAGACAAATGATAAATTGACTCTTATAAATACCGTAGATTAGGCCGGTAACCTTTTTTTTTTTTTTTTTTTTTTAAACACACACTTTTTTCCCATTCACACTCAGATTCTCACATATATGCACACAGTCTTTTCGATAACTTAGGCGATATAAAGGCCAAAGATAACAGTAATTATGAAAATTCTATATATTGGGGTCCAGGCCATGGGCGTCCGCGAGGGGGGGGGCAAAAAAATGTATAAAACAAGAAAAAATCATACATCCTCCTTGCCGCGGAGAGAAAGCTTTAAATGCTAAGAGATGTATAACATTATTAATATCAAAGTACGTTTTTTTTAACTTATCTGGAAGTGACATGCCCCCTCTGCAAAAAATCTTGCGGACGCCCTTGGTCCAGGCATTTTTATTTAAGCCACTTGGGCCGGCCGGTAACCTAGTAAAAGGTATTGGCAAAAAATAAATAAATCTCAATAACCATATGAAATTTTTATGAAATATATGTATTCAAATGTTGACAGATGAAATGACATTTCAGATTTTAATAAATCTGAATTCTTAATAGAAATTCCTTAGTTTAAATTCATGTGGGTTTGAGTATCGTAAACTCATCAATTCACTCCACAGAGGTGATATTATTTCATAATAAAATATGTAAAATTTGAATTTTCTTCAAAGGACGTACGAACGTTAGCGATAGAAAATTAAATTTTTTTTTACACTTGCCTGCAACCTCCTTATTTCAGCTCTAATTTAAGAATAAATAAAAAAAGGATTATTTTAATTTTTAAACTACGCTATTGAATTAACCAGAAGACATCAAAAATTTCAGGCGCTCTGATAAATTTTCTCATTTGGATCTTACATGTAGGGGGCTACTCTCTTTCTTAAAAATGCTTTGTGACTCTGATTAAGAAGTTTTCAATTTCCTTATAGAGTTTTTTTGTTGTATGGTGATTCAATAAACTTTTTCGACTCATCTAATTGTCAATTAATTAACGCTTCAAGAGCTGTAATTTATTTGAAACTTTAAAATAAAAGGGCGCAATCTTTACAAAATTTCTTTGATATCTTTAAAAGGGAAAGTTTCAAAATAAATCCTTTTATTTTGTGCATTTATTCCAAAATGATTTAAGGGAAATAGAGCGTTTTATTAGAAGGAAGGGTGGCTGTAGATATTATGTTTCGAAAGAAAGAGAATGTAGGCAATAATTGGGGCTCTATTTAAAAATATTTATTTATGTTCCCTCGGGCTTTGGTGTAGTGGTTAGCATGCTGGACATTTGTATTTTCCTTCATGCTTAAAATTGAACCCAGACAAACAGACCATGTCGCGAAAATCACTTATTTGGATTAAGGGACCTCAAAACGTGTATATCCATCAAAATCTCGACATCTCTTGTCATGAATCCAATACTTTCTCTCCCTATATAATTATATGTATATTAACATAAATATTTTTATATAAATTTATATTTTTTAGTATTAAAAATTTTTGTTTTTGTATTAAATGTGTGTGTGGGGGGAGGGGGCGTGATACGATTAAATATTTTTAAGGGAGGCGTTGTAACATAAAGTTTGGAAACCACTAGCCTAAAGTAAGACTCATTCTAGAAAATTATACTATGTGTAAAACCCAAAGGCGGATCCTAGGAAGTTTTTCAGGGCTTTAATTTTTTTCTGACTAGACGCGAAGCTCGCCGAAGGCGATAGCATTGTTAATTATTTCATTTATTAGGATTGGATAAAGGGTTGAAAAATTGAAAAAAATGTTTTTTAAATTTATTTTAGCTAAATCGAAGCCAAATAAATAGAAAACATTCAAAAAATAGGGTTGATTATTATTTTGATTAGGGGGGATGAAGGGTAGATTATTTAAGAAAGGCCTTGGAATATTCTAAATCCCTTGTTTTTTTTGTGTGTTTTTTTTCCATCTCTAAATATAGTTAGATTAGAGCAAAAGGTATTTTTTACTTTTAATAAAAAGGGAATTGTTATTTTCATCTATTTATTCCTATACAAAGAGAAAGAGACAAGTCTCTCTCGTTCAGTCGAGTGTGAGGCCTGGCGACAGGCGCCGAACTGCATGCGCTCTTTTTTTATTAGTTTTTGTGTTTAAAGTGAATCAAAGTGAATAATTAGTATAGTGTAATGCACCCTCACCTCACCGTCAACCAGCACACCCTCTTGAGTGTCTTATTAAAGGTAATTATTATGCATTTTATCGGTGAAAAAAAATGATAGAAACAAATAATTTGACTGCGAAAAACGATTATTTTATCTTAAGTCCCCATTATTTACCATTATATTCTTTCTATGGCCTATATTTTTGTTAATCAAATTTCCTTAATATACTTTTACACAGAGGTGGATTAAGGGTTGAAAATTAAAATAAAATAATTTCAAAATAAAATAAAAATTAAAATAATTATTTATAAATGTATTCAAATTATTTTGCGAGTAATTTCGCGGTGAAGGCTCGCATTTCCTTAAAGAGGAGGTATGAAGACATTAACAAGGGGGGTTAATGCCCCACCCCCTAAAATGAACAAAGATATTAATGTTTTTTAATACTTTTACTAAAAAATAAGTCCATTCCGTTTGAGTTAATATTTATATTCAAGGCGAAAAATAAAACAAAAATCTATTTTTTGTCGACGTTTGAGTGCCGATCGCACTCTTCATCAGGACAAAAGATGTCAATTCGTCAGGTCGTCTGACATGGCAGTATAGCAACGTTTTAACCATTTTACATTTACTTGAAGACTCTAGTATTTCGACCTCGAAATACTAGAGTCTTCAAGTAAATGTAAAAATGGTTAAAACGTTGCTATACTGCCATGTCAGACGACCTGACGAATTGACATCATTTTTGTCCTGATGAAGAGTGCGATCGGCACTCGAAACGTCGACAAAAAATAGATTTTTGTTTTATTTTTCGCCTTGGCTGCCCTTGTAACGCATCCTCATATCATAATATCCAGCCATCAAGAAACAACTAGTTTATATTCAATATTTAGCAAATAGGATAGTGGGGTAGAAACATTTTAATGTCATTCTAAAATTTTTTATTACTGGGGTGGAATTAATTTTTGAAGATTTCGAAACTCTCATAAACAGATAATAATAACACTGGGTAACTTAGGAATTTTTACCCTCTCTTACCAGTATAAGTTAATATACATATATATAGAGAGAAAGTATTGGATTCATGTCAAAAATTCGATGTCGAGACTTTGATGGATATACACGTTTTGAGGTCCCCTGAATCCAAAAAACATGGTCTGTCTGTGTGTCTGTTTGGGTTCAATTTAAAGCATGAAGGAATTGAGCTAGGAGGTTGAAATTTTATATTTAAGTTAGGCACCCTCCTAGGGCGTGAAAATAAGATTTGAGAAAAATATTTTTCTTCAGGAATGAAAGTTAGAAGAAAAAGGCAACCAGAATTTTTTCTTTAAAAATATATTTTAACAGCTGACGTCGCCCCCGGGTTTGGCGTAGTAAGTAGCGCGCCTACCTCCTATACCAAACGTCGCGGGTTCGGACCCAGGCAGTCCGATGATTTTATTTAAGCCATTTGGATACCAGATGGCTTAAATAGAAATGCCTGACCCCACAATAGATATTTTCTCTACAACGGTTATCGTCAAAGTCTTATATGGCCTAAGTTGCCGAAAAGACTGTGTGAATGTGTGTGTGAATGAGAAAAAAGTGTGAATGTTTTAAAAGAAAAAAAGAAAAAACAGCTGACGTTTCGGCTTTGGTCAAAGCCATTCTCGGAGCTGTTAGTGGTCATCCGAGGATAGCTTTGACCTAAGGGGAGGCGCGAATATTGGCCCCCAAGACCAATTTTCCAAATGATTGCTAGTTTTAATATAAATAAGAATAAATAAAAAAAATATTTTTATATAAATTTATATTTTTTAGCATTAAAAATTTTTGTTTTTGTATTATTTTATAAAATTGGAGGGGGAGGCGTCAATAGATTAAATATTTATAAGGGAGGCGTGGTAACATAAAGTTTGGAAACCACTGACCTAGGTTCTCGGGTAAGAAGTCCAAATTAGGGTTGGTCGAATCGATTTCGATTTTAATCGAAAATCGATTTTGAGCTTCGATTTTCGATTAAAATCGAAATCGTTTCAGTGTTTTGAAAAAATCGAAAAAATCGATTTTTGACGGCCGATTTTCGATTTTCGATTTTCCAAGAAAGTGATTTTAGCGACATGATCTGTCCGTCTGTGTTCAATTTTAAGCTTGAAGGATTTGAGCTATGAGGTTGGAATTTAAGATAGACACCCCCTGGAGCGAGAAAATAAGCGGTTAATTAAAATTGGCCAAAAAGTACTAGTACTTTACTGAGGTAGTTTTTCAGGTTTTTTTGATTTTCTTAAAAATAACCCCAACAATTTTGATTAAAATTCAAAAATCATTTATTTTTTAGATGCTCTATAAAATGTACACTTTACTCTTGTATTTCATAGGAAAGGTAGGGGAATTTGTTGCAATGGTAACAAAATATAAATATTTCCCCATGTTTATAAATTTTAATCTTGAATTCAGCCCTCGGGGCTTGGTGTAGTGGTTAGCATGCTAACCTCGTATATCAAAAGTCGCGGGTTCGGACCCCAGGCAGTTCGATGATTTTATTTAAGCCATTTGGATACCAAATGGCTTAAATAAAAATGCCTGGACCCCTAATATGTGTGTATTATCAATAACGGATATCGTAAAAGTCTTAAATGGCCTCAGTTGCCGAGAAGACTGTGTGAATGAGAAAAAAAGGGTGTTTAAAAAAAAAATCTTGAATTCAAATGTACCTTAAGCTTACTGTCGGAACCTAAATATATCTCCACACAAAAATCTGGTGTGACAAGAAAGAACACAACTTTCGCTTACTGAAGATAAGAGAAAGTTGTGGTGTGCGACGAGTCCCACCAGATTTTTTAAGAAATATAGAAGCTGATGTTTGGTTCTCTTGGTTTGTTAAAATTTACGCTATAACGTTAAAACTTAAGTTATAAAGACTAAATATGTTATACCATATACAATGTGTTGGTTTTTAAAGAAGTTATAAAGACTGAATAAATTGATTTGGGCATCAGTAATGCAACGTTCTATTTTTCTTGTTCCATAAACCGCTTGAAAATCGTAAGCAGAACCTTAAAATCAACTTATGGGCATAGTGAAAGATTTTTTGTAAAAAATCGAAAATCGATTAAAATCGATTTTTTTAAGGCAAAAATCGATTTTTTAAAAATCGATTATTTGGTTTCGATTTTAAAAATCGAAAATCGAAAATCGATTCAGCCTCCGAATCTACCAACCCTAGTCCAAATGTGAGTCGAGGAGATAAATCTTGAGGGACATGTTGCAACCCATCAAGCTGTACGCATTAATGCACTTCTGCACAATATTCACATAGTCAGGAGATTTAATATTTCCAAGGAAATTGGCTACAACAGATTTGAATGCCAACAATGCATCTTTTTCAATACTGCTGAGTAAGTCTTCGAAGCGACTGTCTGCAATCATCTTCTTTATTTGTGGAACTATGAACACCCCTTCTTTCACTTTCGCATAACTCATCTCTAGAAACTTGTTGGATAGTTGCCGAGAAGCATCTGAGATATTGTCTAGTGCCTCCACGAAGTTCTTCATGAGCCCCAGCTTTATATGAAGTGGAGGCATAAGAACTTTTCCACGCTCAACCAACGGCATACGAAGGACGTTTTTACTACCTGGCTGCATTTAATCTCTGATGGGCCAATTCTTCTTTATATAGTGGTGCTTTCTATCTCTGCTGCCCCACTCGCAGATAAAGCAGCAGTACTTGGTGTACCCTGTCTGCATTCCCATGAGAATAGTGATAACTTTAAAATCACCACAGATATTCTAATTGTAATCGCGATAGCGAATTCTTTCAAGATGTAGCGACATGGTTCCGTACGTCTCTTTTAAATGGATAGAATATCCAACCGGCAGTGGCGTAACGTACGCCTCAGACCCCGCGATGCGGGGGGGCGGACCTTAAGGGGGCCCACGGGCCAGACCGGGCTAAAAAACTGTATCTCCTCAGGGCTCCGGTAAAAACGGAAAAATTTAAATTAAAAAAAAAAAATTAATGAAAATTCGTCTTTGAGAGGGCCCGGGCCCTCAGGGTTCAGAGATATACTGTATTTTTAAAATATTTTTTTTAAGGTCTAATAATGGGGCCTGAAATAAAGGTTGCGGGGAAATAAATGTAAACATCATGTCAGATGTCTGTGGCTTGTTTTTCAGTGTTATTGGCTTCTCTTTCATTCCAAACAAACTTTTTCTAGTAAAAATCTGAAATATTTTAGTAGAATTACAAACTTAAAATAAAATATTTACGAATTTTATTAATCGAATAAATAATCCCAATTAAACTTCAAAATGGCTATCCATCTTATGGAATATGCTATTCTCCTGGACATTAAATATTTATTCAAATAACAATCTAAAGATATGTTTCTCGAAATTTAATTCCTCTTACAACACAATGTTTTACGATAGCTTTCAAACTCATTTGAATACATGGATCCTTTCCATACAAATGTATCTCAAGGGAACTACAAAAATTTTCCAATCAATGGAATTCAAAGGATCCATTTCTTTCTCATCTCATACGAAGCAGAAGCCAAATTTCTTTCTTGCATATTGGGGAGGGGAGGGATTCAAATAAAATTTTTCTTCTTGTTCGTAAATTCCATTTACGCTTTTTTTTTTTAAATTTTTTCTTTGCATGAGATCCAGCCTCTTATGTGATAAAACATCGATAAAAGAAAAATTGACCGAGAACGAGAATATGAATTAAAATTTAGAGGTCAGAGAAAATGAAAAAAAAAAAAAAAAAAATGCAGCCCTATTTGGGCGGAATCGAAGCTCCTGTTTCAATTTTTTAGATTTATGATTTTCTTCATAAGCCCAAAGTTGCTCTAAACAAAATTGATCCCTTTAAAGTGTCAATTTATTTTTATTTAATACATGGCGTTTCCCCTTATTTCTTTACTATCGAAAAATTTGTTCAAAAATCTTATCTTAAATATATCTATGAATTGTCAAGTCCGAATCGAATATTAGACATATCCAGTGGTGGATTTAGCCTTGCTGCCGCCTTAGGCCCCTTTTGATCCCCCCCCTTTTATTTTCTCTATCACGGGGGGGTATATAAAATTTTTTTTGGGGGGGGGCCCCCAATATTTAATAATTTTTTTTTTTTTTTCCTTCCTTAAATAAAATATTTATATTAAAAAAAAAAAAAAAAAAAAAAAATAATAAAAAAAAAATTTTTTTAAAAAAAAAAAAAAAAAAAAAAAAAAAAAAAAAAAACACTCCCCCCACCCCCTCCCCTCAAAAAAAAACAAAAAAAAAAAAAAAAAAAATTAAAAAAAAAAATTTTTTTTTCCAGGGGGGTTTCCTCTTCACGGGGGGGGGAGGGGAGGGGGGGGGGGTTGTGTGAATTTTATCAGTCTGTGTCATGGGGGTGACAGCTCTATGGGGGGAATGTTGTTTGGCATTGTTTCGCATAACGAGTGTTTCACTTTACGATGTTTCTGGAACGAATTATCCTCATCAAGTGAGCTTCCACTGTATTTGTAAGAGCATACAGGTTGCCGACCTCAAGGCGCTTCTATAAAGGATTAACTTTTTATGTGGTGTTAAAGTGCTTACTTTTAATGATAGAATATCGTTAAAAATAAAACACGAAATTGGCTTATAGAGAAATTATGTGTTGATTTAACCGTTACATTTTGAATTAATAGTTTAAACATTTCGATAAAAAATTCCTTAAATTTAGATACGTTTATTTTTTTTTTTTTACTTTTTTTTATTCAGTAGCAAAAAGAAGTCCAATTGACACGAATTGGACGTTAAAAGTGAAAAGCATTTAGACGGTTGAAGAGGAAACCCTTGAATTGGAGGAGAAATGTTTACTTTCCTCTTTAGTGCCAATAAAAGAAATGTACTGTTATCACAAATTTTATGGGGTGTGCATTTTTTTTTATAAATATATAGAAGAGGTCTAATGATGCTTCAAGATGTAAGACACAATGCTGAAAAGAGGAGTTAAATAAATTATATTTAATTTCTACTTTCCCTTACCTATATAAGCAGGGATCATTTGTTAAAATATGAATATCTAAGATCCACTTGTTTTATTTAAATTTGTAGACATTTTATTCAACATAGGGAAAAAAATGGTGACGAATTTGAACTCACTGCTTCTAAATTAACGTTCGGAAATTTTATTATTTAAAACAGGGATGTAACTTTTTTATTGACAAAATCCACCTAACGTTTATGTAAATTATATCAAATCTAATTGTGAAATTTAAATAATTAACATTAATTTTTGTTATATTTCAAAAATTTCATATTCATTAGACTGAGAGACTTTTGGATAAAAATTTCAGATCCAAATAGATATATAAAATTAATTATTAAATTAAGAAGAACGTATCTACCTCCAGGACTGCAAACTGTCCTCTAACTCATTTTTCCAATCCATGGTTAATTCTGGTCTCTTTTATTCATTTACATCCCCAAATAGCTGCTTTTGGCTTTTTAGATGGACACATGTCAAAATTCAAATTTCGCCTATTAAAATTAATAATTAAAATCTCAAACTCCAAATAATGATCTTCCAGGGGATAATTGAATCATTTTTACTTGTTAATGTTAAATGATTATAAAATTTAATTTATAAAATCTTTATTCAAATTAAAAATTACAATTTAGTACATGAGTGTTCGGCTCCCCGGCATCGAGCTCATGCTCCCAATCCGATGACTCCTTTTTTCTTGGTCCTTGAGAAATTCATTTTTATCATGCCTTATTTTCATTTGAGGAAAAAAAAACCACCTAAAAACCTCCGACCGTTTAGCAGATGAAGAAAGAACAAACAGAGAAAGGGAAGGAAAAAAAGAATTGTATAAAACAAGAGAACGGCACTCGCTAAGGGGCTATCCTTGCTCTCAGATTGGCTATATGCACATTTTCATTTGATGAACATTTGAGATAAAATTTCTTCACTGAGCTCTCCAAGAATTCCCTCCAGCCAGCTCATATCCAGCCCGACCCTAATTATATCGTTGTTAATCCCAGGGGGTGGGTTGGCTATTAACCTCAATGTCTTATTTTCCACCCTTTCCAGGAGAGCCAGGTTGCTTTTTGCGGCCCGTCCCCACCAGACCGGAACCCCATAAGAAAGCCGAGGACGAACCATGGCCTTATATACATTTAATTTATCTTCCAGGGGCAACTGGCTTCTGGGATTGATTAAGGGCCATAGGAGTCTGGAAGCTGTCTTCGCGCTAGCGGCCGCTTTCCTAAGATGTCCTCCAAAATTGAGTCTTCTATCGAGATTTACACCTAGGTATCTGACGGACGAGGACCATTCCAGATGCCCGGACCCGAATTTGATCGGCCTCCTAGTGTGCCTCATTCTAGAGCTTAGCATAATGGCTTCCGTTTTCTCCTTGTTAAGGGAAAGCCGCCATTTAGCATAATATTCGCTGATATCTTCAAGTTCCCTCTCCAACCTCTTTGATACGCATCTAAAGTCTCTGTGCGAGTACACTAACGCCGTGTCATCCGCAAACTGGGCCAATTCGGCAAACCTAGGTTTCTGAATATCTGCAGTATAGAGCGTATAAAGTAACGGTGAAATCAGGGCCCCTTGAGGTACACCCGCTCTCACCGGTCTCCAAGTCGATTTTTCATTGGCCACACGCACTCTGAACTGACGATTACTCAGAAAGTCTTTTATGATCTCGCACAGCTGGGTTGGCAGTCCGTATTGTTGGAGCTTTGAAATCAGGCCTTGATGCCACACGCTGTCAAATGCCTTGGCAACATCTAAAAGAACAAGGGCCACAGGCCATCGCCCCTTATCTCTAGTATAATTAACCACGCGCGCAACTTGATGCATGGCCGAATGACTCTTTCTGAACCCAAATTGCCACGACGGAAGGAGACTCCTCCTATTCACTTCAAGTTCAAGCCAGTTTAAAATAAACCTCTCAGCTAATTTGCCTAAAATCGGAAGTAAAGAGATAGGTCTGTAATTAACCGCTAGCTGCGGGTCTTTTCCAGGTTTAAACACAGGAATGATCTCTGCTTTCTTCCAGGGAATAGGGAAATACCGGAGGCCCAACATTGATTCAAATATTCTACATAAGTAGATAATTGCCTTGCCAGGTAAGTTGTGAACGAAAATAGGTAAAATACCGTCAAATCCAGGAGCCTTCTTTTTTTTAACCATTTTAATTGCAAATTTAACGTCTTTTGGTTTGATCGATTTCAACACAACCGATTCTAGTTCAGTCCGGGGGATCTCCTCGAGGTTTCTTGCAAAAACTTCATCACTAGGGATGGGCATCTTATTGGTGAATTGACCTTCGTAATTTGCAGCAAGCAATTCAGCTTGTACGCATGGGGAATAGGAGAGACCACATGACGACTTCAATGGACCAATAACAGATTTTTGTCCTTTGATTCTTTTTAAAAACCTCCATACTGAGCCGTCTCTCGCTGAGAGATTTTTTATTTTAGAAATCCAGACTTTTTGCCTCCATTTGGCAACTGCTACTCTAACAATACCGTTCCATTGATTATACAGTTTTTTGGCCGACGGAGACCTATTTCTATTCCATCTCTTTCGGACCTGATTCTTTTTTAGAATAAGTTGCTTAAGTTCATTTGGTATTTGATCACCACTAAAAAGCACAGTTCTTCGCGGAACGGAAGCATTAGCCGCATCACCAATTAGCTGTGTTAATTCTTCGACATGCTTATCTAATTGAACGTGGTTAACAATACTATCCGGAATCGTCATTCGGTCGCAAATAATTTCTCTAAACTTTCTCCAATCTGCCTTACCAAGATCCCACTGAGTCTGAGGCCTGGTATTACATGATAAATCCAGTTTCAGGATGACTGGGTTATGGTCGCTACTCAACGCATGCAAACTATTAGCTTCAAGGGACAAATTAGGAAAACCTTTAATAAGGCTTAGGTCAAGGGTACTTGGCGACGCTCTACTAGAGTTTGGGAAGTGAGTAGGCTCGCGTGGAAAGACTATTCGAATATTATGATTTGTGCAGTAGTTGAAGAGTGTGCGTCCATTTTTGTTCGAGGAACGGCAATTCCAAAAAGAGTGTCTTGAATTTAGATCCCCCATCACTACAACTCTGGTGCCCAATTTAAATAGGTCTTCTACTTCGTTGTTCTGTAAAAACCGCAATCTGCTAGGCGAATTATAGGCAGCAGCAAAAACTATTTTCCCTCCTACTGAGTTGATTTGGGCCGCGACTACTTCCATATTTATAGGAGCCTTTACAAGAGAAACCCGTTCCGGTAAGAGTTCCTTTTTGATTGCTAAAAGAACACCCCTTTGCGGGGGGCTTCCATCAGCCCGAAATACTTCGAAACCTGGTAAGTAAGGCTTTACCTTTGGATTTAGCCGGGTCTCAGTAATGGATAAGACGTGAACATTATGTTCCCTTGCAAACTGTATAAGCTCCGCAATTTTATACCGCAAACCGTTGCAGTTCCAGTTTGCTACGTTCAGATTAGAGATTCTAACCATTACGATAACAGTGAAAACCCCTCCCCCAGGAGTGTGGATACTTTTTTGTCTCCGTCTTCGGTTCGAGATAACAACTTTAATAGACAAACAAGTTTCTCTAAAAGTTCTTTAATTAAAGGGTTGTTTAGGAGAGAAATTAAATCTTGTAACGTACTACTGGAGACGGGACTAATTTCCCCTGAAGCCTGCACGCTTTTACGGGACGTCACGTGAGAATAAAGTAGGGACTTCTTGTTTGAACCCCCATGCGGAGTACCATTAGGCTGCTCCCTAGGCCCTCCAGAGGGAGAAAGCACCGGAAAGCAAGAGGCCGAGTTCATATCAGGAGGAGGAGCTCCATTCCTTGGTACTCTGCTATTTTTCCTATCTAATGCTTTTTGCTTTATTTGACAATTGGGATCACTAGCTTCGTGTTCCTGATTACAGTTTGCGCATTTTAGCTTCTTTGAAGAGCATTCCTGCACACTATGGGGACCTGCGCATCTTCTGCATTTCATTTCGACATTACAGTTAATGCTAATGTGATTGAACCCTTGACAGCGATAACACCGCACCGAACGGTTAATCCCATGGTATTTCTCCCAAGAGACTTTGGTGAAACAAATAACTTTTAAGTTATATACGTTTTTTTAGGTCCAAACTAGAATCAAAAATTATTAAAAACACTGGAATTTTTACATTTGTGCCTTTCTTGTTAAATTGGATAACATCCAAAGGCAAATACCCCAGGTCACTTAGCTCCTTTTTTATATCAGCGGCAGTTACTGTGGGATGAAGTCCTTTTAATATAACCTTATTAGGAATCTCATTTTTTAATCCGTAGGTATAAAATTGCACAGATAGACTTTTTAAATTATTTACAATAGCTTTGAAGTCATTGGGATTTTTGGCCCTTATATAAGTCTTACAGAAATTCGGGCTTGAAACACATTTTATTTCAAAGTCTTCGGTTATTAAATTTCTAAGTTTTTTGAAAAATAAATGAGAATTTTTTATTTCCTCGGTTATTACAATAGGGGGTGGCTTGCGAATCCTTGGACCAGACTCGGCTTGAGGATTTTCCTTATTAGCCTGACCATCTGCTACATTACTTTCTGACAGAGCATTAAACTTGTTCGAGACCTCTACACTATACATAGAGGCTGCCTCACTTATTTCGTCATCTGTAATACAGGATAAACTTAAATCAAGGGTTTTTCGTCGCTTACTTGTTGATACAGGCGACGGCAATGGCGAGCTGTTTGGTAACACACTCCTCACAGGAGATGACTTCTGGGCCTTCTTGCTTGAATTTTTTGTAGACTGGCTTGTGCCAATTGACTGGCCTGATGTAACCTTTTTTTTGTTGAGAAGAATCCTGGGTTGAATAGGGTACTTCACGTTCTTGTTTTGATTTCCTGCGCGATCTCGACGGACCCGCTTTACCCATTTCATTCGTTAAGTTTCGGAAAATTTTTTTTATAATTAAGTAAAAAAGGTTAATAAAATGATATTAAACAGAGCTTTGTAGCAAAAAAACTATAATTAATTAAGAAAAAAGGTAAAAATTTGAAGCGAATCAGATAAACAAATTTGTAAACAAGGTCGCTAAGCAAAGA
>JAKCPI010010736.1:0-22533 GCA_023213315.1 Euborellia annulipes
GTTGAATATTATGATACCTTTGACACCCAATTGTTAGTCATGGTTTGTTTATGTTTACATTTTGTAACCAATACACGTTTACATGTTTATATCTTTTTCATATCAATAAATCTTTTTCTCGTTCTCTCTAATTAAAGGGCTAAATTATTTAAAGCAACTCTGCAATAGGTTATGGGCCCAGCGAAACCAGACGAAAAAATGAATTACAGAATCGAGCCCTTATCGAAAAATAATTATGATACCTGGAAACTTCAAGCAGAAGCTATATTAATTAAAAATGAACTCTGGGGGTATGTTTCTGGTCAGATTACAAAGCCTGATGAAAAAGATAAAAATTTTGAAGATTGGAAAAAGAAGGATCTAAATGCAAGGTCAGATTTAATGTTAATTATATCTCCAAGTGAACTTAAACAAATAAAAAATAGTATAACATCCAAAGATGTTTGGGATACCTTAAAAAGTATCTATGAAAGTAAAGGTCCTGCAAGAAAGGCCTCGTTATTGAAACAATTAATTTTGCAAAAGATGAAATCTGATCAGGATGTGAGAGAACACTTAAATAAATTTACTGATATTGTTGATAAATTAAATGAGATGGAAATTAATATAAATTCAGACTTATTAACAATAATGATGTTGTACAGCCTTCCAGTCACATATGAAAATTTTAGAATTGCCATAGAGTCCCGAGACAAATTGCCATCACCGGAAGAACTCAAAGTGAAAATAATAGAAGAAAGTGAAGCCCGGAGGAAGGATCAATCATCATCCTCAGAAGAAGCATTTACAGGAAGAAAATTTAAAAATGAAAATAAAAACTATCGTGGTAACAATTATAATAATAAAATGAATTTTAATCTTAAATGTTTTAGATGCAAGAGGATTGGACACAAATCGGTCGATTGCAAATATAAAAAGGCTGAATCTACGTTTCGGATTGGAGATGAGTGCCTCTCCGTGAATACTACAGACACAGAAGACTTATGGTGCTTGGATAGCGGTTGTACTGCCCATATGTGCAAAGATAAAAGTAAATTTAAAGAATTAAACGAATCTGAAAAAGGAATTTTAAAACTAGCTTCGTCAAATCATTCCACAGAAATTACTGGAAAAGGAAATATAAAATTAGAAATTAAAAATCAATTAATTAATTTACCAGAAGCATTATTTATACCTAATTTGAATATTAATTTGTTATCTGTTGGGAAAGTCGCAGATAAAGGTTTTGATGTCTTATTCAGAAAAAATAAAGCATATATTGGAAAAAGTTTTAGTATGAATGAAGTTATACTTACTGCTGATCGAAGAAATGGATTATATTATATTAAAGAAAATAATAAAATGGCGAATGTTGCAAATGAATCGAAAATAGAAATATGGCACAAGAAGATGGGACACCTTAATGAGGAAGATTTAAAATACTCAAGAAAAAATAACATTTTAGAAGGATTAGATTTTAATTTAAATGAGAAACTTAATCCATGTGATGTTTGCATCCAAGGGAAATTTTCACAAATTCCTTTTAGGAAGAATATAAAAAATAAAACAGAAACTCTTGAAATAATCCATTCTGACTTATGTGGACCCATGTCAGAGAACTCTCCTGGCGGTGCTAGATATTTTGCAACGTTTATTGATGAAAATACGAGGTATTGTAAAGTTGTATTTTTAAAACACAAGAATGAAGTGTTAGAAGCATTTAAAAATTTTAAAAATGAAGCAGAAAATTTTACTAAAAATAAAATAAAATTTTTACAAACGGACAATGGTACCGAATATTGTAATAAAGAATTTGATGATTTTTTGAAAAAATCAGGTATTCAAAGAAGACTTTCCGTCCCCTATACCCCACAGCAGAACGGGTTAGCTGAAAGAAAAAATAGATCATTAATCGAAATGGCAAGATGTTTAATGATTGAATCGAATTGTCCAAAAAGGCTTTGGGCTGAAGCAATAAATACAGCCAACTATTTAAGAAATAGATGTCCATCAAGATCAATTAATTATGAAACGCCTTTTAATAAGTGGATTGGACGTAATCCATCCGTTCGTCATCTTCATGTATTTGGATCAAAAGCGTTTGTTCTAAATAAAGGACAAAATAGAGGGAAATTTTCAGCAAAAACCAAAGTAGGTGTTTTTGTTGGATACTCTGAGATTTCTAAAGCTTTTAGAATATGGATACCACAAGAAAATAGAATCCAAATATCACGGGATGTTAAAATATTACCCTATAATTATTATAAATCTGAAAATGAAAAAGAAGAAAAAAAAGAATTAGTTGATCGTACAAGTGAAGAATTGATTGAAAATGAAAATGAAAAAATTGAGATTGATTATGAAGAAAATTCTGAAAAGAAAGAAAATAAATTAATTGAAAATGAAGATATTCATGAAGGTGAAAATGGAAATAGTGAAAATTCAAATGAAAATATCGAAAATTCGAATGAAAATGTAGAAAATGCAAATGAAAGTAAAAATAGAAGAAATCAAAGAAATATAAAACTACCAAAATGGACTGAAGATTATGAAATGTCAGCAAATTGTGAAATCAAAGAAGCTCTAGAAGGTCAAGAAGGAAATGAATGGAAAACAGCAATCAAGAATGAAATAAAAGCTCATATAAAAAATGGTACATGGACTATGGTTGATAGAAAGGAAGAAATGAATGTAATTGGTTGTAAAATGATATTAAAGAAGAAATATAAAGCAGATGGTGAATTAGAAAGAAGAAAGGCCAGACTAGTGGCAAGAGGTTTTGTCCAAAGGCCTGGATTTGACTACAATGAAACTTTTGCTCCTGTTGCCAAGTTAAGCTCAATACGACTTCTCTTAGGAGTAGCAGTTGAAGAAGATTTGAAAATTCATCAGTTAGATGTGAGTACAGCTTTTCTAAACGGAAGTTTAGAGGAAGAAGTATATATGGAAAAACCTGAATATTTGGAAGTTTTTCTTAATGAAATCATTTTAGAAGAGAGTATGAATACAGATAAAACTATTTATGAAAAAGCCAAAAAGATGTTAGAAGATATTAGAAAAAACAAAAATGAAAAAGTGTGCAGTTTGAAGAAGGCACTATACGGTTTAAAGCAAGCAGGCAGAGAATGGTTTAAGAAGTTGGACAACACTTTAAGAAAGTTAGAACTAACACCAACACAAGCAGATCCTTGTATCTATGTTTATTCAAAAAATAATGAGAAAGTTATAATAGCCATTTATGTGGACGATATAATACTGGCTTCAAATAGCGAAAAAAGAACAAAAGAATTAAAAAGAAAATTAATGAACGAATTTGAAATGAGAGATTTAGGTCAATTGAAATATTGCCTAGGAATAGAATTTGATCGTAAAAATGGAGAAATATCTATATCACAAAAGAAATATATTGAAGATGCTTTAAAGAAATTTAATATGATTGATTGTAAACCGGTAACCACACCTATGGAACCGAATTTAAAACTCTTAAAGAAAAATAATGAAAATAAAAGAGAAAATGAAAATTATCCATATCAAAATCTTGTTGGAACCCTAATGTACCTGGCGGTAGCTACACGGCCAGACATTTCTCATGTCGTTAGTTACTTGAGTCAATTTAATACTTGCTACGGAAGTGAACATTGGGTTGCAGCAAAGCGAGTGTTGAGATATCTAAAAGGTACTAAAAACCTAGCCATTACTTATAAAAAGACCGGACAACCGATTATTGGTTTAACAGATGCTGATTGGGCCGCATGCAACAATGATAGAAGATCTTATACGGGATATTGTTTTAAATATGCAAACGCTGTCGTCAGTTGGGAGTCCAGAAAACAAAGGACAGTCGCTCTCTCAACGACAGAGGCTGAATATATGTCCCTGACGGATGCTGCCAAAGAGGCCATTCATCTAAAGTTGTTGATTAATGAAATTGGATCAAACCAAGATTTGGTAACTATTTATAATGATAATATGGCTGCTCAAAGCTTAGCAAAAAATATAATTATAAATTCTAAATCGAAACATATAAATATAAAAGAACATTTTATTCGAGAAACCATACAACGAGGTGATATACAAATAAAATATAGAAGAAGTGAGCTAATGGAAGCAGACATTTTTACCAAAGGATTAACGGCTCAAAAACACATCAAGTTTAGGGAATCTCTTGGATTAAAGGAAACATTGGGTGAGGGGGAGTGTTGAATATTATGATACCTTTGACACCCAATTGTTAGTCATGGTTTGTTTATGTTTACATTTTGTAACCAATACACGTTTACATGTTTATATCTTTTTCATATCAATAAATCTTTTTCTCGTTCTCTCTAATTAAAGGGCTAATTATTATTTAAAGCAACTCTGCAATATTATTGAACCTGCCCTCGAAGGTCGAAGCAAGCACGATATTCTCTCAGAGTTCATTGAAATTTAGTAGTAAAGTAAAAAGTAAAGAATACAGGATTGTAGTAACGCGACCTCTCAGTCGATGCACGGATATGTTATTGAATATAACAGAAAACAACTGAGCTTCCTCCATACTCAACGAGGGGATGTTGCGTGAAAACTGAGATTAAAACGTTGGTAAAACCTGAGGTAAAACGTTGCTTGAAAAGAGTGGACAAAAAACGTACGTTTTATCTTCCGTTTCGCAGGACCGACAGATCGTACAATAAAGACGTTGCGTGGACAGGGCTCTTGAAACAATCAATGAATTTGTGGAATCGTTTACGGATGTTATTCAGGAAAGTTGGCATAGGCAAAATCAAATATGCAGTCTATTCTCTTTCTTTGGACTCCTCAATCTAGTTCCAAAAAAAATTTCGTATTATGAAATTCTTGATACTATCACGTCCTTGTGACAAACAGATTAGAGATCCCCTTCTTGTATGGTTATTTCCTTCTCGGAATAAAATTTTCAAATCAACACCTCATCAACGGTCGATTTGTTTTGAAGACGCCACGTCTTCCCTCGTCTCAGGGACTCAACAATATCTGAACCATTAACCTTAAAAAAATTAAAAACACATTTCGAAATACGTAAGTAGAAGAGAGTGTGCATCAAGCTAAGGCTTGCATATTAATTTCCTAACAGAACATTTGTCCAAGAGTAATTAATTAAATCCAAAGAGGTTAGAAGTGTAATTAATAATAAGACTGACCATTTATGAGGCCGAAGAGGATTTATTTTTTTTAACACTGAAACGTCATTTATGTTGCACTCCTGTATGGGGAAATATTATGACATAAACTGAATTAAAAAGGACGGGATCTATCAATAAATTCGTTAAAAAAAAAAGAAGCATTTTGAATTTATAGTAATAGCATAGCCTAAGAAATAATCTTTTTTCCAAGTCTTTTAGGCTACTTTAAACGATGTACAAATAGTTATATTACGATACAAATTAAAAAAGATAAAAAATCTTCATTTACATCTACATAGAGAAAGAATTTTTAATTTCAATATGAATTTTTTTTTTTTTTTAATTAAACTAAAATAAACAGTGTGAAATTAGAAAAATTAAAGCACAATTTTTAATTGTTAACTTTTGTTTAATTTTAAAGAATATGAAAAATTAAAGATTCTTTCTCTATATAAATGTAAATTGTCTTCCCTTTTGTTTTTTTTTCCCCACTCACACTCACACAGTCTTTTCGGCAAGTTAGGCCATATAAGACTTTACGATAACCGTTATTTATGAATATATCCATGGGGGGGGGGGGGGGTGGGGGGTCCAGGCATATTTATTCAAGCCATTTGGTATCCAAATGGCTTAAATAAAATCATCGGACTGCTGGGATCCGAACCCGTGACCCTTGGTATAGAAGGCCAGCACGCTAGCCACTACACCACGGCCCTCCTTTGGTTTTATTAAAAGAAGAAAATAAATCTCTTGTTATGTGAAATTAGCAAAAACATCATGAATGGAATGAATTCGAATGGATGTAGATTATATATTTATTTGTATACCCTAATAGTTTCTATTTTCACTCAAAATGGTGTCATTTATGTTAACCCTAAAAAAAAAACCTCCATAAAACTAACGGTAATATGTGTATCGATTGGGCTATCGTGTTTTTTTTTAACAACTCCCCATGCAGAACGTGTACTATTTATTTTATTTTTTGCTTCTATTTCTTATTTTGATACAGAAAAAAGATACCGGTAAATGAAAGTGAAGAATCTAATTATAATAAATATAACCACAATGCCAAATCAAAAAAAAAAAGCTAATCATAAACTTTCCTTTTATGGCGTTGATTCTTAATTAAATCAGATATACGATTTGTAATTTAAATATATATCATTTCGGTTCAAAGATTTTCAATAACGTTTTATTTTTAATCAGAAGGTAAATCCTTTCTCCACGAAGAGAGATTAAGGCATATGCCTGCAAAATTTATTTTTCCACTTTTTTGTCGTGAACTCGATGATTAATTACAATATGATTTGGTTATTTAACCAAACCAGAAACGATAATTTATTAATTTGGGAGAGAAAGAAAGAAGTAAAAATATAGACTTTAAACGACCCACATATTATTAATCACACATTAGGGGGTCCAGGTGGTACCCATTTATTTAATGAATACAAATGCGACGCAGTGGAGTAGCGGGGGGGGGGGGGGCAAAGAGGGACATCATGGCCCGGGTGCTACTCACTTTGCTGGATAATTTTTATTTTTATTATAATTGATTTCTGGAAAATATATTTTAAATTTAATGCCAGTGTAATATAATATATTAATATATTTTACATATAATATTCTTTTCGAATGAGGGGGGGCGCTAAAAAGGTATTGTGCCCCGGGCGCGCTACGCCACTGATGCGACGTTTCAATCTTACATTAGATTGGGATCATATTCAGGCTTGTTGTTTAATCAACGCTAGTCTAATGTTGTCTAAAATGCCAACAGCTTCAAGTGAAAAATTAATAATAATCTAAGATCGAAACGTCACTTTTTATAATTTTGAAGCTTGAATAATTAAAATTAAGAAAGCTATTATGGGAATTAATTTTGGTGAAATATTGAGAGTGCAAAATTTCGAATTTTGTCTTGTTCCGGACGTAAATTGTATAGAAATAAATAAATAAATTTATTACGACCCGCTTAGAGGCACCAGTCCTCGGTGGCTAGGTCCAACAAACACATTACAAATTTAAATACAATAACAAATACAACAAAACAATATTTATTTATTTATTGTATAGAAATAACAAAAATTAAAAAATAACAATCATTTTATTTAGATCCATACATGGGCGTAGTTAGGGGGGTGGCAACTCCTCTTTAGGGCGAGAGGGGGGGGGGGGTGTTTGCAATTAATATATTATACATAGATTATTAATTATTTATTTAAATAAAAAAATTAAATTAATGTAGTGGATTGGGGCGTTAAATAAAAATAATTCCCAATGGGAAAAATATATATTTTATTTTTATTTTTAGGACAAGCCGAGGAGGGGCAATGGCCCCCTGCCTCGCCTGGCTACGCCCATGGATCCATACATAAACAACAAATTTACACTTTCTGTTTGATTTCAAAATTAAGTGTTTATAAAAAAAAAAATCGTATGATTTCAATAAGAAATTTGAATTATCAACTCTTAAACAATTCATCATTTCTATTTGAATTTCAATTTGTTTAGTCATAAAATAAATAGGATTATTATTTAAAAGAAAATTCCCCGTTATTAATGATAATAATTCTTAAAGATAGACAAGACAGGCAGGTTCATGGTTAGAATAATTAATTCTCCTCTACGAACATATCTTTCCTTTTTTTTTTCGGTGAAATATTTCCGGCCACAAAAACACAATAATACGTTGCTACTTTCACTTGAATGTAATAGATATTAAAGGAGACTAGGATGATAGACGGACGGACACACATGAAGACATAACGCATAGGCAGGAACTGAGGAACTTTTTTTTTTTTCTTTCTCCTTTCACCTTAAGTTTTGTCTCAAATGAAAACAAAACATTTTTATGAATTTCCTCTTTGTTCTTGTTGTTGTTTTAAGATTACATTCAATTTCCTATACATGTTTGTGATCCTTTTTTTTTTTTTAAACTAATTTATGTTTCCTGTGGGACAACAGATTATTAGCTAATAAATACGAGGCCTTCAGTTTGAAACATTTTTTTTTTTTAAATTAAATAATACACTCGGTTTTATGATATTTTAAAACATATAACCGAGTGTATTATTTTTATTATTTTAATATTTAATGATGAGAAATGGCTATAGACTTTGAATTGGATATATGCAGCCAAGGAATTATATAAAAAAACTTTTATTTAATTAACCGTCGACGTTTCGGTCGCAAATCACGACCTTCCTCAGAGATGATTAACTGTTAGAATACAAGATTAACAGTATTATATTTAATTATCATTGAAATTTAAACAATATTTATTTATTCTATATGTATAAAGAGCAAGTCACTCAGTCTTAATATACCTATATAGATTAATTATTGTATAATTATGCAATGATAATTAAATATAATACTGTCAATCTTGTATTCTAACAATTAATCGTCCTGAGGAAGGTCGTGATTTGCGACCGAAATGTCGACGGTTAATTAATTAAATAAAAGTTTTTTATTTAATTCCTTGGCTGTAAAGTCTCCTATACTCAAATTAAAATTTAATTTAATTTTATTAATTATTATTAAATAAAGCACTCAGTTTTAAGATATTTTAAAACATATAACCGAGTGTATTATTAATTTTTAATAAAGAAAAAAATTCATGTTTTAATAAATAGATTATTATAATTTTTTCATTATTATTTTTGGAGATTTTATTAAAAAGAAATACAAATTTGTAGTATTTGATACATGGGCGTTCCCAGGATCAAATCTAGGGGGGGGGCATGGTCAGATCATGGTCGTCCAGGGGGGGGGGCAGATCATGGTCGTCCAGATTGGGACATAGCTATTTTTAATATGGAGGGGAAAAGCCTTCGAATTAAAGGCCTAAAAACCCCTCGAGTCCTAACAAAAATAATCATTCGCCGCCGCTATCCACCAATTTTGTTTCGTTTCACCAATTTATAAACGTTTAATTTTTTTTTTGCTTCTGGAGGGGGGCAGCTGCCCCCCTGCCCCTCGCTGGGTACGCCCATGATTTGATATATAACATTTTCCAAACTAATCACTTAATAAAATTTTGATTTTTGCATTTCACGAATTCCCTTGAGTATAAATTTATACTTTGGAAGTAGAGTGTGCCATTATTTTAATTTGATTATATAATATTTATTTTTGTTAAAAACATTCAGAAGAGTTTCAACTGATAGGAGGAAATGTGTAAACTCCAATAATAAATGAATGGGAAACTCAGTCAGAGCAATGAATAAAGAGATTCATTCATTTTTCTTAATCTCCGATCAAAATAGAAAGTTGTGTTTATGATGAATATAAATAAAGCGCACGTTGGTTTTTATTTTTTTTTTCGGAGACTTTAATGCACTTTTTTGTATTTTTCTTTTCTTTTTACCTCTAGTTCAAGGAAGAAAGGGCAGTTTGGTTTTTATTCCATCTTCGTGTTTTTAGGACCATCTTTTTACTTTCTCTTACCTATGTATATATGTAATATATATATAGAGAGAAAGTATTGGATTCATGTCAAAAATTCGATGTCGAGATTTTGATGGATCTTCACGTTTTGAGGTCCCCTGAATCCAAAAAAGTGGTTTTCGCGACATGGTCTGTCTGTGGGGGTGGGTGTGTGTGTCTGTGTTCAATTTTAAGCATGAAGGAATTGAGCTATGAGGCTGAAATTTTATATTTAAGTTAAACACCCTCCTGGACCGGAAAAATAAGCTTTTACTCAAAATCGGCCAAAGAGTACTAGTACTTTACCGATGTACTTTTTCAGTTTTTTTCGATTTTCTCAAAATTTGCTCCAACGATTTTTTTTAAAATTCAAAAAATCAATTATTTTTTAGATGCTCTTTAAAATGTATATTCTCATTTTGCGATTGAAATCTTCTGAAGACCACTTTACTCTTGTATTTCATAGGGAAGGATAGGAGATTTGTTGCCATGGTAACAAAATATAAATATTTTCCCATACTTATAAATTTTACATCTGAATTCCAATGTTCCGTACTGTCGGGAACTAAATATATCTCGACACAAAAAATCTGGTGTGACAAGCACAGAACACAACTTTCGATTACCGAAGGTAAGAGAAAGTTGTGTGCTGTGCGCCAGTCACACCAGATTTTTTTATTTTAAGGCGTTTTTTTTCGCATTTAAGACCATTTAGAGCCAGGCTCTATTCATTTCAATTGATTAGTGCTTTTTTTAAACATTCATTTTAATATTCTGACGATTATTTCTAATTTTTTTTTTTTTATAGAAGATGAAATACAATGAAAGACTTGTTTTTCGGCCCGAATTATTATATTTTCCCTTGTCAACGTTTCGGGGAATGTCACCCATCTTCAGGACAAAGGTGTTCAAAAATTCTGTTAGTATATTGTGGAATACTACTTACTTATCTAACAACCGAAGGTGGCAGGGCTAAGAATTTTTTAACACTTTTGTCTTGAAGACGGGTGACGTTTAGTCCCGGAAACGTCGACAAAGGAAAAACATAATTTGGGCAGAAAAACAAGTCTCATTTTATTTAATCTTCTAATTTTTTTATTATTTATATTTTTATTTGGAGACTTTAATGCACCTTTTTTTTCAGACTCTATTTTTCAACTGGGGACTTTATTTTTTTTTTTTAAATCTTTCGGCATATTAGAATCTCTATTCATTTTCTTCATTAGTTGAAATTAGGAAGGCACTAAAGTTAGGCAACCAATAGAGATGAAATTAATTTTCATTTCCTTATTGGTCACCGTTTCGGTCACGCGTCTCGATCTTCTTCTTGTTGTTATTAGAATCTAGGGTGTGTTTGATTGTTTGACTAGCATCTTTAAGCTCTAGACGTTTAAATTATTGGTTTTGATTGAAATTAATTGATAACCAATTAAATTATTTCTTTTTCTACCTTTAGTTTATAGAATAAAAGACAGTTTGGAGACTTTAAATCTTCTTTTTCTAACCAGTTTTTTTTTTTTTTTAATCCCTTGATTACTGTGACTCTTCATTTTAATATTCCGCTTATTATTAATTTTTTTATTTTTATTTGGAGACTTTAATGCACGTTATTTATTCTATTTAGAGACTTTAATGCACGTTATTTATTCTATTTGGAGACTTTAATGCACGTATTTATTCTATTTGGAGACTTTAATGCACGTATTTATTCTATTTTGAGACTTTAATGCACGGATTTATTCTATTTGGAGACTTTAATGCACGGATTTATTTTATTTGGAGACTTTAATGCACTTTATTTATTCTATTTGGAGACTTTAATGCACGTTATTTTATCTCTTATTATTTCATTTAATTAAAGCGTGCATTGATCAAACTCTTATCTTGTAAACAATCCACAATTAAATTAACCGACAAGATAAAAAGAGAAGAAGAGAAAAACAACTTGTGCTCTTCGACACTTCTATCCATTCTCTTTAGACAAGAGTATTTAAGATACCATTTATTTTTTCCCATTATCTATATATATAAAAATGAAATGGGAAAATGTATGTATGTATATGTTCTATAGAAATCCACAATTTTCAATGAATCCATTTGAAATTAAGTACACCTATAATACATGGCTCTGGGAGTAACGTAGTAATAATTTGAATCTCTTAAATATTTTGTAAAATTAATTATAATCAAATTTCTTCAATATGGGAACACAAAATCAACAAGTTGGCTAGAAATTAGAGAGCGTCCTATGTGCTGTGTGAACCAGCTTCCTACCTGACTATGGGCTGGGGGTGGGGGCTACGCAGCAGTTGAAAAACGAAGAGAGGACGCAGGTGACTGACCCTTTAAACAGTCATAAACAGACCCTTTTGTGCTGTTCCCAATCGGTACCCTCGCCTCGCTTGAATATAAGATCCTTCCTTAACATCTTAACACTTGCATTGCAACAAGAAATATCACAAATTGGGAATAAACTTGTTCGCCAAAGGCGAGCAGGGGTCCAGGGGGCGCAGCCCCCTGGCTAGGCGGAAGCCCGCCGAAGGCGGGCTTTGCGACTAGTTATTAATAAATTGCAAAAAAAAAACGCTATTTTAAAAATAGAATGTGTTATTATTATTAATAGAAATAAATCGTAGAAGATAATAATGATCCTTTAGCTATTGCAAAAAAAAAAAAAAAAAACATTCTCACATACATTAATCTTATGCAAATTAACATAATGTGTAACACATCACACAGACAGACACTTTCACATTTATTTTTAAGAACAAGACAATTTACTTATCGTTTGTTCTATTTGTCTTTGTTTCCTCGCAATAAGATTGTGTCCTTTTGATCTATTTTCCGTTTGTTTTTGTCAATTATCGTTCGTTCTTCATCTTCTTTAATTAGTCATAAAAGATTAAGCTAAAAGGCTCTCACTTGTATTAAAAATAATTTTTATACATTCTTTGACACGCCCCATTAACAAGTTTTGTACTGAAGATGATTAGGCGTTAATCTTGTCGAAATTATTACAAAATAAAATAGCAAGTCGTGGCTATTGATGATATAATTGTACTGGAAGAGGATGCTGCCTCTATTTTAAATAAAAATTCTTTATTTGAGACGTTTAAGCATACTAAAAGCTAGAAAATATTATAGAACCTATTAAATTTCTTGAGTTGAATGGCTGTGGATATTTAATTAGATGAAAAGGACGGGAGTTTTCCCTGAAACATTTAACAGAAAAGTCTTAAGGCATTGAAATGCAAGAGACTTGAATACTTTTTCTTTTATTGAATTCCAAAATAAGCAAGTTGCTCTGCTACACCCTGTGTTTACAAAATAAAATCATGTCAGAAAGCTGGTCTTCTCATCTCTTCATATTCCTCCTCGCTCCAGACATAATTTCCAATTAAATAATATAAAATAAATATAAAATTTCAAAAGAATTTAAGATCTTCGCGCGCATTCAAGTCTCTTGCCTTAAGACTTTTCTGTTAAATAATTCAATTCAAAAGTTGATAAAATACGATGCTGGAAACTGAACTCGATCTCTCCCTCTATCTCTATTCAATTTGGAACATTTTAATGAGCATTGTTCTTCTTCCTTCCTCATGGCTCATAAACTTTTATGATTTTATATTCACTGCATTTTTTTATTTTATTTTATTTTTTTTTTTCAATTTTCAATAAATTCCGTTCATTTTGTCTCCGCTATTCTTCTTATAACGTAAAACGGATCTTTTTTTTTTTAATTATTTGCTTGGTCATTCATTCTTTTGTCTTGGTCTTACACTACAGGTGATTTTATTATTTTAATATCTGAATACATTATGACGTAGTAATAAAATATGATTACTTAACATTACTTTTGTTTAAAATGGGGCACGCCTTAGTTCGGGGTAACTCGTGGTCGTCATTCTTTGAATAGGCCTAAAAGGCAACGGAAATGCTTTAATTAATGTTCTCTTGTTTTATTAAATGAATCAAAGGCGCCTTAAATGTCAAGCAAGCAAGTCTAATTAAAAAAAACTTTACTTAAATGGAATTCAATCAAATGACGCACGCACCACGGAGTCAATTGAATATTTTCGGGTGACAAGGACAAATAAATGAAATGTTTATGTGTGTGTGGTGTGACATCCTAAAACAAACATCGTCATTTTAAAATGAAATCGTCGAATTTATTTAAAATCTCTTCAGGGCTTAGCTTAATTAATCAGAGCATTTAAATGAATGAGTTTTTTTGTTTCGTTTGTTTATCAAAAGGAAAATAAATAAATAAATAAACGATTCATTAGCAGGAAAAGATGACAGCTTGTGATGTTGAGTCATCATAAAAGAAGACATCAAACCAGTGATGACGTCATCGCTTACTGGCAGAGACAGAGATCAAGAATATTTATGAGAAGTGAAAAAAAAAATAAATAAAACAAATTGAATGTCAACAAAAACAAATAATAATAATAATTTGCATTTGAAACAATTATTCAATTCAATTGTTAAGTTAATTAATTTAAAAAAAAAATTAAATTAAATTATCCGACAATGACTAATTAAAATAAATAAACTGTGAATGCATTCCATTTATTAATTTTTATTTGTTATTGAGAGTAAATTAATTAACCAGCATTTCGAATGGATGTAGAGCGTATATTTTTGAAAATTGTGTTTTATTTTTTAAATTATTTTTTTAATTTAATCTATCAGGATGAAAGAACTTTCTCCAAAGACTTCACATCCCTTATGTCTTTATTTTTTTGCCTTATTTTGATTGATATTTATTTTTAATCCCTTTCGGTTGGCTGCTTAGACGAATATAGCACGTGAACCGATGGGACGTTCCACACTCTGGTTTTCTTGGGGCCATTAATATAATAATAGTTTCCGCATTTTCTAAATAGCCCCCTTCCCCTTCTCCCCTCTAAATATTATAAGCCAGCCACCACAGCAAAATGTTACGCTTTTGAACAAAAGAAAAGATTTTATTCCCCTTAGTTACATTTCGATTGATTTTCCACAGCTCATCGGATTTCGAATGCATGAGAGCTCAACTTAAATTTAACGAAAAAAAAAAAAAAAAAGATTCAACTTTCTCATATTTAGAGTTTCTATGCTATGTTTGTTCCGCCTTTGCTGTCCTAAACGACTTAAAAGTTCAACCTCTAGACAGAACGGAACACGCTTTGTTGGTTTTTATATCCGATTGATTTTACTTAATCATTAATTCCCATAAATTGAATGCGTTTAATTAATCTATAAATTTAAATATTAATTAGCCATAGGAGTAATTCCCATTAACCCACATTTTTTGTTATTTCACTTGAAATTAATTTATTTTATTGTGAAAAAAATCTTAAATTTCAAGAAGATCGATTCCAGTTAAAATATCAAAACATAATGTTTATGTAAATTTCCCTGAAAGAGATTTTATTGCTTTTAAATGGCTGTTTGATTGCTTTTCTTGAAATTGCCATTAAAAGGAGGCGATTCCCTTTAGCTCGAATTTGACGTCATTTTCACAATCATTTGAATGAATTTCAACTGAAAAAAAATGTGAATTAAATAACTCAATAAGGAAGGAACTCTCGACGCTCAAATTTTATACTTTAGCTAAGTATTCATGTCCCAAGCATGGGCAGGAATTTCATTCCAATCGACTAAATAGTACTAGTACTGTACTTTTTCAATTTTTTTAATTTTCCTCACAATTGGCCGATACTTGGATAGAGTACGAAAAAATTCAAAATATCGAATCAAATGTATCGATGTTCCAATACTTGTAAAAGTATCCAAGTATAACTTTTGCATTTCTACCTCCCCCCTATTAATTGGTAGTCATTTCAAATGAAATAAATTTTAGTTGTAAAAACATTTTTTTTTTTATATATTTAAATAATTTTAATTTCTTTTTGTTTCAGGTAAGCAGACAGACAATTTACACCCAAGAATTATGTGAGTCTATATACACTTATATTATTATCCTTAACATTTGGTTTGAAATGAATATAGTCTATCTTCATTAGTGGCTTCAGAGGGGTCCGTCCCCCTCTCATTTGGAAAGGGAAAATATTAATATTAACTAGGTAGAGCTTTGTTTGAAAAGAATGGATATATATATGGACCCTGTTACGCATTAGTGTGTCAAGTGCCAGCTACCTAGATTTGAGAAAATTAACATTAAAGTTTTTTGTTTACATTGGATTATATATAATTTTTTTTGTCAATTGTGCAAGTAACATTAAATATAAATTTTTTTAGGACATATTTCATAAAAAATACTATTAATTATAGCATTTGAAACAATATTCCGTGCTTAACTCAATTTTTAATTTCTTGGCTCTTGACACACTAATGCATAACAGGGTACATGTAACCACCACTCGCTTTTAAATTTTTTTATTTTTATTTGTTTGTCTTTTTCGGCATCTAAGGTCATTTAGACCACATCTCTATTTATTTCAAATGATTTGCAAATGAAATAAATTTTTCTCGCTTGGGACGGGAAGCGAACCCGAGACCCTAGGCAAGAAAAGCTAATGCCTTCTCTCTGAACCACGGGTCAAGGGCATAATTGATTAAATTCATACATAATTGAAAATTAAGCTCTGAAGATGGTCTTAACCAAGACCGAAACATCAGCCTAGCTGGATTTTTTAATTAAATGAAATAACCAGTAGCTTTTCTCTTATTTATCGATTTATTATAAATAATAAAATCCTTAATTTACTCTACTAGGTGCTCCCCAGTTGGCGACCTTCCCAGGACAAACGTATAGACAGAGTGACTAGTGAAAGTGTGACCTCGATTCCTGTGTTCTTTCCTCTCTGTGTTTTTTTTCTCTCTTTATTTGCAAACACCCGCTCTGTCTGACTGACTGACTGACCATTTTGCCCTTTGACATCTCGTCTTAAATGGACAGCCAAAAAAAAAAGGAAAGTCTTCTTTGTTTTTGAAAGAGTGGAGGATGGATGTTGATTATATTAAATAATATGACGACCAAATCAAAAAATAATAACGTGAATTAGTGGAAAGTATGACTTGGCGCTCAACTAATTTGTGCAACCCACGAAATAGGTCTATAAATCTCACTCTTTTCGTGATTGTGTTCAAATCATCCCACAGATTGGGCTGAATGCTCTTTTTTTTAAATAATAAAATTAGATATATACCAGTTAGGTGTTGCATAATTGTATGCTGATGATACTTTAAGCCTTGAGAAGCTCCATAACCGCGTTTTGTTTTTGACGCAAGGTGTTTTGAGAAAAAATCTGGGGAAAAATCACGCCAGATTTTACATTAGAATTCAAAATGTCTAATTTATGAACAGAAAAATATTTATATTTTGACAACCATGAAGTGTGCTTCAAACAATTTTGAAGGCAAAATGGGAATATACATTTTAAAGGGAATCTAAAAAATAATTGATCCGGGCCAACCTGCCCCGACCACGGGGATTTTGGAAATAATTATTTTTTTAAATTTTAACTTCAATTTTGGAAACTTATACGTTGATTTTATGGTAGCTTAAGGATGCACCATCATTGAACGGGAGCGAAGGTGTTACGCATGTTTTTCCCGATAAGATGGCGTTGTGTGTCATAAAAAGTATGCCCAAAAAATCAAGTAATTCAAAAATTTGCCAAGAGATGTCAGAATGGTAGCTAATAATATTTAATGCATTTGGTTGATTTTCATTGATCTTTTAACAATAAATACTTTATAAATGTTATTATATATTATGTATCTTTTATAAAAGCATAAAAATATATAAATATAGGCCATTAGGTGATCGGCTGTTAGACTAGCCTGCCATCTATTGCAAGAATGCTGAACTAATTTGACAGTTGATTTTTAAATAAATCATCTAAGCTTATTTTAGAAATTTCTTAATTAATATGTGATTAATAATAACAATAAATTCATTTTTAAATTTAAAAAAAAATGAGAAGATTATTGGGACAGATTGTTTTTTTGTATTTGCTTGATAACAAAAAAATTAATTACGGTAATTTTTTAATAAGTCATTAAACAAATTATAGCTCGATGTCCCAATAATCTCTTATGAATTTAATTCATTTAAAAACAAAACCGCATTGAAAAATTCCTTATAATAGTCTAGTTTTTTTTTAAGTACGTTTAGACGTCGCTCCTGAACCCCCTTACTCGATTTAATTTATTTTCACACCTCAGGGTGGAACCATACAAGAGTCGGGAAATTAGACACCAAAGGCCTGTTGCACAGCTAGTATTATTGATAAAAAAAAAATAAATCGTCTCTCTTTAGAAGATTTCGTTACCTTTTTAAATATTGTTTACAAATAATTTCCTTTCATTTTTTTGAACTTGCTCTATTTATTTATTTATTTATTTTGTTTCCTAATCGTTTATTTTTTTTTTGTGTTTTCGAGATCATAATTCAAAAAAAATAAAAAATAAGATAATAGATAATTAGGTATAAAAGTTTTTTTTTTTTTTTTTTTAAGTCATGAGAAACAAGTGAACCTAATTAAAGGCTAATAATAATGCTGCAACCAACCATTTATGAAATAAAATATATATCGCAAAAAGTTATATAATAATAGGCTAAATATTCTAATTAATTCCATTTAATCTCCATTTCGTAAAAAAAAAAAACAAAAAGAATATAAAAGTTGCACATTCTTTTGGACTTGGCTGGGAAAGAGTTGCTTATCCGTCGATGACGGGAATTAATCTTCAATTTATAAAGGAGCTCTGAACAAGTAAATTGAAAAATTAGATATATGGACCCTGTTACGCATTATTGTGTCAAGCGCCAGCTACTGAGTTTTGAGAAAATAACATTAAAGTTTTTTGTTTTCATTGGGTTATATATAATTATTTTTGTCAATTGTCCAAGTAACATTAAATATAAATTTTTTTAGGACATATTTCATAAAAAATACTATTAATTATAGCATTTGAAACAATATTCCGGGCTTAACTCAATTTTTAATTTTCTTTGGCGCTTGACACACTAATGCATAATATGAGAGTGGTCCAAAAAAATTTATTTTTTGTATTTCATTTTGGCCATCCCGTGAATTTAAAAGATGTAATCTTAGCAATAAGAGTGTCTAATTTCAGTTGGCATACAGGTCAGTTTCGTATGTTAAATTAATCGAATCTACTTTCAAATAAACTGTTAAACAGGTCTATTCTCTAATCAAAAATATCTGAAATCAGCGTTAATTCATTTTAACACCTTCTTGAGTCAAATTGTTATTCTATAAGCAAAAACTTTAACGCCAAAGGAACATAGTCAACAGTGTTAAAAATTAATACCATGTCTAGGGGATGCCTTTAATTTATATTTGAAAATGAATTTATTGTTATTATTAATCACATATTAATTAAGAAATTTCTTAAATAAGCTTAGTAGATATATTTAAAAAAAAATTATGTGTAAAATAGTTCAGCACTCTTGCAAAAGATGGCAGGCTAGTCTAACAGCCGATCTCCTATTAGCCTATATTATATATCCTTTTATAAAAGATACCCATATATGGACCCTGTTATGCATTAGTGTGTCAAGTGCAAGCTACAGAGGTTTTTGAGAAAATTAACATTAAAGTTTTGTTTTCATTGGATTTTATATAATTTTTTTTTTTTTGTCAATTTTGCAAGTAACATTAAACGAGATGTGAATTATGGATGATTGTTACGAACTCTTCATGCTAATGGAGCATCTTTTTTTTATCTGTATTTACAGATCTCCATGTAGGACGAGGAATATATTATGGATCTTATAATTTTTATTATAATTGATCAGTAGGAGTTTTGATTCTTTTTTTTTTTAGGACATATTTCATAAAAAAAATACTGTTAATTATAGCATTTGAAACAATATTCCGTGCTTAACTCAATTTTTAATTTTTTTTTTTTGGCGCTTGACACACTATTGCTAACACGGTCCATATAATAACATTTATTTCAGTTGTTAAAAGATCAATGAACCAAATTATTAGCTACCATTCCTGACATCTCTTGGCAAATTTTCGTAATAGGTGTTTTTTTTTTTTTGTTTTCTTTTTAAGACACACTTCGCCCTCTTATCTGGAAAAACATGCGTAACATCTACACTACTAAACCCCATTAATAACGATTTTGATACTCATACACGGCATGTGTTTAAAAGTAGGTAACTTGTACCATGTACTTGTGCCATTCCATACATCTTTATTTAATACTCCCACACATGGGCGTAGCCAGACATCTTGTTGGGGGGCCAACCCCTCGTTAGGACGAGGGGGGGGTTTTGCAATTAATATATACATATATTATTAATTATTTATTTAAATAAAAAAAAAATTAAATTAATGTAGTGGATTGGGGCGTTAAAAAAAAATTCCCAATGGGAAAAATATATATTTTTTTTTTTTTTTTTTTTAAATTTTTAGGACAAGCCAGGGGGCAACGGCCCCCTGCCTCCCCTGGCTACGCCCATGTTCTCACAGCCAGTTATAATAATTATATGTTTTTTAATACTAGTATCATTATATATAGACAAAAAGTACATTTAGCAAATTGACTCTTTTTTGATACTGGACGAAGAATTTTTTCCTTTTTTTTTGCATTTCTGAATAAGAAATGCGCGGCGTTGATGCGCCAGAAATTTATTAAATAAAAAGTAAAACAAAGTTTCTCTTTAAGAATTTATCTAAATCACACCAACTATTTATTTTGCCTGTCCCTCATTCATGTCTTCAATCTAATATCGTTCTTTTACATCAGCACATTCCAGAACAGAATCTGATCGCGAGTCAATCAAAAAAAAAAAAAAAAAAAGCTTTCACCAAACAAAAATTACAAAAAAAAATGTACAATTTTCTTTTGAAATTTTGCCAAAAGACCTAATAGAGGAAAATTCTTGCCAAGTTTTTATCTTATTTAAATTAAATTTTTTACCGTAATAATATTTTCAATATTAATTAAGGCGGTATCGGAATTTGAATAAATAAATATAAATTTTTTTCTCCTTTACTCACTCACTGCCAACAAATGGAATGCATGCATCCATTCATTATTATAATTTAATTAGCTATTGTTAACATATAAACGTTGGCTCTACTGTGATTTATTTAAAAAACGTGAAGATTTTTTTATCTGAACTGATTGAAAGATACAGCAAGTGACGTCAGATCTCTTTACGAGTTTCCCGGACGGTCTGTGCCTCATCTTTCGTTAGTTTAGTACCATCGGGTGCAATTTTTTTTTTACTTGTTCTTTTCGGCTACTTAAGTTAATTATGGTATGTTTATTATTTTATGTACCGCCTCCAAAGGCTCTGATTCCGAGGACACCCATCCGAGGTTTCACTGCGCTTGGCATTGCTTGATCGCCATGATCTGTTTTGCCAGGCCTCCAAGCTCAAAAAATGACTAAAATAATTAAAAATCATAATAATAAAACAAAAAAAGAACATTGCAGTGAAGTTATGCCAAGCACGCGGAAGCTCGAAGGAGCGGCCTCGAAAAACCAGCGTGTGGAACGACCGCTGGTTGACATCGATACAAATTATTTAATAAAAATCTATATATATATAATTCACTAATGTCCGTCTGTCACGTTCTATTTGGGCAAATTCCCGTTGGAATTTTGAAATGAAATTTTTTATGCATAAAGAGAATCTTCTCGGGATTACAGGAAAATTATTTTCATTCCAAAATTCCCATAACTTTTGAGTTATTTATTTATTTTTTTTTTTTAAACATTCACACTTTTTTCTCATTCATACTCACACTCACACACACAGTCTTTTCGGCAACTGAGGCCATTTAAGACTTTAGACGATAACCGTTGTAATTAATAAATATATTGGGGGTTCAGGCTTTTTAAGTTATTAATTTTTAAAGTTACGATTTTCCCATAGGAAATGTATAGAGAAATATTTATGTATTCTTTTCATTTGTGTATTCCATGAATGTAAACAAATCCTCAAGCAGGCACTGAATTGGAATGGAATAATAATAATTTTCTGGGGTCACCTCGAGGGCTTGGGGTGGTGTAGAGGTTAGCATGCTAACCTCGAATACCAAACGTCGCGGGTTCGGACCCCAGGCAGTCCGATGATTTTATTTAAGCCAATTGGATACCAAATGGCTTAAATAAGAATGCCTGGACCCCATATATGTATATTAAATCAATAACGGTTATCGTAAATGTCTTATATGGCCTAAGTTGTCGAAAAGACAGTGTGAATGTGAGTGTGAGATGAGAACAGTGTGAATGTTCAAAAAAAAAAAAGAAGAAAAAGTGAGGGTCCGCCGCAGACGGGACCGAGCCTGCGAAGCTTTCCCCTGTCTAGATACAAAGGCGGGCGCCACGGGTTCTCATAAATAACGCAGTTAATTAAAATTCATTTATCTTGACAACTCTTCGTCAGACACCTTGTGTCTATCGGCTTGTTTTCTAGTCGTCTAAGTTCCTTCTCATCCTCAGCCAGGGATTCTTTTGTTTTCTCTAGGACGATGCGATAATGCATCATTTATTTTAATTTGTCTTTTATAATTCATCCATGCAACTTAGCCCCACTCCTAATATTATTTGTGAATCATTCCTGAATCTCACAGGACAAATGTCTATGATTTAGGGAAAATTATGATTGTTATCTCCACCGCACTATGTCGTTCCGATTCCCACTCATTTGATCTTTACCCTGCTTACAGAGCTATAGATTGCGGAAAACTAAAACTTGAAAATTTTTTGACAGCTGACATATTGATGAATAGTCCCAAGTGGGTAATACTCTATTTATTTGGGCGTGGTTTTCCGCTTCTAGGCGATATCCCAATAAATTTTCTGTGATTTCTAGGTGAAGGGGTATGAATAGATTCACGTAGGTTAAACAACAAGGCAAATTATATTAATACTAACAACTCATGGTCGTTTATTTAATTCTTAAGCGTTGAATTATTATCAAAGTTTTTTAAACAATATCAATTTTTAACATTGGTTTCATTGAATTCATTGACTGCAAGAG